>CAUYPK010016014.1:0-22658 GCA_963574355.1 Loris lydekkerianus | reverse complement strand
AAGAGAACTATGAAACTCTAAGAAAAGAAATAGCTGAAAATGTTAACAAATGGAAAAACATACCATGCTCATGGCTGGGAAGAATCAACATTGTTAAAATGTCTATACTACCCAAAGCAATATACAATTTTAATGCAATGTCTATTAAAGCTCCACTGTCATACTTTAAAGATCTTGAAAAAAGAATACTTCATTTCATATGGAATCAGAAAAAACCTCGAATAGCCAAGACATTACTCAGAAATAAAAACAAAGCAGGAAGAATCATGCTACCAGACCTCAGACTATACTATAAATCGATAGTGATCAAAACAGCATGGTACTGGTGCAAAAACAGAGAAGTGGATGTCTGGAACAGAATTAATTGACAAGCCGATTAAAAACATTCACTGGGGAAAGATTCCCTATTTAACAAATGGTGCTGGGTGAACTGGCTGGCAACCTGTAGAAGACTGAAACTGGACCCATACCTTTCACCATTAATTAAGATAGACTCTCACTGGATTAAAGATTTAAACTTAAGACATGAAATATAAAAATAGTAGAAGAGAGTGCAGGGAAAACCCTTGAAGAAATCGGTCTGGGTAAGTATTTCATGAGGAGGAACACCCCCCCCCCCCCGGGCATTTGAAGCAGCTTACAAAATACACTACTGGGAGATGATCAAACTAAAAAGCTTCTGCACAGCCAAGAACACAGTAAAGCAAGCAGAGAGCCCTCAGAATGGGAGAAGATATTTGCAGGTTATGTCTCTGACAAAGGTTTAATAACCAGAATCCACAGAGAACTCAAAAGTATAAGCAATAAAAGAACAAGTGATCCCATTGCAGGCTGGGCAAGGGGCTTGAAGAGAAACTTCTCCGAAGAAGACAGGCACATGGCCTACAGACATATGAAAAAGTGCTCAACATCTTTAATCATCAGAGAAATGCAAATCACAACTACCTTAAGATACCATCTAACTCCAGTAAGATTAGCCGAAATCACAAAGTCCCAAGACCAGAGATGTTGGTGTGGATGTGGAGAAAAGAGATCACTTCTTCACTGCTGGCGAGAATGCAAATTAATACATTCCTTTTGGAAAGATGTTTGGAGAACACTTAGAGATCTAAAAATAGGTCTGCCATTCAGTCCTATAATTTCTCTACTAGGTATATACCCAGAAGACCAAAAATCACATTATAACAAAGATATTTGTACCAGAATGTTTATTACAGCCCAATTCTTAATTGGTAAGTCATGGAAAAAGCCCCAGTGCCCATCGATCCACGAATGGATTAATAAATTGTGATATATGTACACCATGGAATATTATGCAGCCTTAAAGAAAGATGGAGACTTTACCTCTTTCACGTTTACATGGATGGAGCTGGAACATATTCTTCTTAGCAAAGTGCCTCAAGAATGGAAGAAAAAATATCCAATGTACTCAGCCCTACTATGAAACTAATTTATAGCTTTCATTTCAGCTATGATTTAATAAAAAAAAGAAAAAAAAAAAATGGAACGTAAATTTTATGAGGATGGAAACAAATGAAGTCCTCCTAGCAACACTGATAGGCTGAGCAAGTTTAGACTTGTAGGGGTGAATCAGAAAGGACACTGTTGTCTGTTTTTCTTGGAAGTGAAATAATAGACTATGACACAGTCTGTCTCAGAACATTTTAGTGACAGACATAAGTGTGTGCTATATGTAGTCTGAAAAGTTTTTTTTAGAGATAAAATCTCATTTTGTCACTCTCAGTAGAGTGCTGTGGCGTCACAGCAACCTCCAACTCCTGGGCTTAGGTGATTCTTTTCCCTCAGCCTCCCGAGTAGCTGGGACGACAGGCGCCAGCCACAACGCCCGGCTATTTTTTTGTTGCAATTTGCTGGGGCTGGGTTCGAATCCGCCACCCTTGGTATATGGGGCTGGTGCCCTGCTCATGGAGCCACAGGTGCTGACCAGGTTGAAAAGATTTTATAAAAACTTTTGCAAAAAATTGTCACAAAAAAATGAGGATGATTTTTAAATCTACAAGTTTTTCTTTTTTTTTAATTTTAATTTTTTTTAGACAGAGTCTCACTCTGTCACCCTGGGTAGAGTGCAGTGGCATCATAGTTCACAGCGATTTCCAACTTTTGGACTTGAGCAATCCTCTTGCCTCAGCCTCCCAAGTAGCTGGGACTACAGAGATGTGGCCCTAGGCCTGGCTAGTTTCTATTTTTAGTAAATCTCACGCTTGCTCAGGCTGGTCTCAAATTTCTAAGCTTAAGCAATCCACTTAATTCAGCCTTCCAGAGTGCTAAGATTACAGGCGTGAACAACTGGGTCTGGCTAAATCTACAAGTATATATTGCTATCTTTTTTCAGAATGACAGAATAGAAAAGTTGGAAGAGTTTTTAAAAAGTGGTGGAAAGGGAAGGAAGATGAGCAAATATAGCCTTGTAGCAAAAAACCCAGTGTCATGAGCTTGGCCCCTAAGCAGCTGTATTATCTTTGGGGACATCACTAATCTCTTGGATCTTGGTTGCCTTACTTATGAAACGGGCTATCATTGAGACATAGGCTTATATCCAATGTGTTCTTGTCTTTACAAACCATTTATATTCACATTTTGTATCTTGAAAGTGCCCTAAAATGTTTTGTCCCTCTCTGGGCTTTGGGATGTCTAGAGAATAGCCAGCCACCTTTCTATTGCATTTCCATCCTTGAGGTTGTGTGAGCTGAGAACTAGGAAAAGGCTGAGAGGTGTAGGGGCTGGAGAATCACTTTTGTAGGAACTAGAAAAGTGGCCGGTTGCTGGCCAAGCACAGCAATTTTAGAGGCAGAAAGTATTCGCTTAACCTTGCTGGACACAGTCATTTCTCACTTCATTAGTCCAAAGTTCATTTTGATACAGGAATCCCATGCCAGGAACATAGTTCATCTCAGTTCTAATTCAAAACACCTGGCCTCCTTTGGCCAGGGGCCACATCCTGGGGCTGGCTCATCTTTCTGTTGTGACCTGGGTCTTGCCTCCGCTTCCACTGCAACAGCAAACACATCACAAGGAAAGATTAATTTTAATGGAACAAGGCCAAGGAAAACAAGTCCAACTGAGAGTTTAAAATGTTAAAAACCTATTAGCTAAGACAATGGGAGCCAGCATTAGTCCCAAAGTAAGAAATGTGCCTAATTAAAGAAGCAAGAGATATTCAAAGCAGCCTGCCAGTTCCTGGGAATGAGGGCAAGACACCTTGCAAGGATAAAGTGATTGTAATAAAAGCATTGCCAGAGCTAGTTAGTTAGATGAAGAAAACCACCCAGTTCACTTCCATGCTGACAACTCGGCTGTTGACTCTGTTCCTGAGACCATTAAGGCAGCAACCTCATCCTGATAAGTCTCAGGGTAACCTGTGGGGCTGTGGAGTATACGCATTGATTTAATCTGAAGGTATACACAATGTAAAATAGGAAGTGTGAAAACAGATTTCCTGGTGTTCTACCTTCACAGGTTGGGGTGTATATAGCACTTGGTGAGCAGCATGATAATTTTCTAGTTTGGATTTTGTGCATTTCTCCCTCAGTTCTGCCCTGCTGCTTTTTTCTGTCTGCTTCCCATTCCAGTTTTTCTTGGCCTCTCTACACAACAGAGAGAAAAAGCAGGAATAGGAGGTGGCATGCCGAACAGCAGCTTTTATCTGCCAGGATTCGCATGTTCACTTTAGTCCAACACATCTTCTCTTGAGTGGCTCCTCCGCCAGGCCTGGTGCTGGGAATTGCAGAGATAAATGGGTCTTTGTTTCAACTGAGCCAACTGACCTTCTTCACCCCTGGGCCTTGGCCACCCTGCTAGTCCTAGCCACCGTTCCTCAGTCACACAACCTGTACAGTGCTTCCTTTTCAGCCAAGGGCTGACAGCCTGAAACACTTGCACTATTCTTTCTCCGTGCCACTAGGCTGAGAATAAGGCCCAATTGTGATTATTGGGTACTAATACTGGTGGTAGAAATAGAGGAGAATAATGGCTCAAATATAATTTTGTTTTTAGCATGGATAATAGATTTTTCTTTTTTCTTTGAGACAGAGTCTCACTATGTCACCCTTGGTAGAGTGCTGTGGCACCACCACTCACAGCAACCTCAAATTCTTGGGCTCAAGCGATTTTCTTGCTTTAGCCTCCCAAGTAGCTGGGATTTCAGGCACCCACCACAATGCCTGGCTATTTTTTTTGTTGCAGTTGTCATTGTTTTAGCTGGCCTGGGATGGGTTTGAACCTGCTAGCCTCAGTGTATGTGGCCGGCACCCTACCCACTGAGCTACAGGTGCCACGCTGGATAATAGATTTGGTATAAGGTATCACATGATGCTCTTTTGCAGGTGGACGTGGGTCAGACTGGAGTGATGGTTAAAGTATTGCTTCATACTAGCTGGAAATGAAAACGCTTGAAATGCCCATCAATAGGGAGTGGTTAAATCCACGAAAGGACCTTCATAGAATGGAATAGTATACAGCTCTTAAAAGGGCGGGTGGATATATATGTGCTTATCTGGATATATGCTGAAGATAAATTAAAAAGATAGACAGTAAGTATACCATTTTTCCCTGTGGGAAATATAAAAATAAAGGGAGGACAAGGGAGCTTCAGATGGGAGGTAGGGGTGAGTGTAGTTTGAGAAGCGAGAAGCTCACAGGAGGCCTCCAGCAGGGGTTCCAAGGCCCCTGAAGACAAGGTCCTCTTGGGACTACACTCCACAGTCCTCTAATGGATGATGTTCACCAACTCAATTACCAGGAGAAATTTTTTTTTAACGAACACTTTTTCTAAATAATTTTTTTTGGGACTTACTCTATGTTTACCAAATAAGATAATAACTTCAGGTTTAGCTGGGTTCTTTGGTTTTTATATTTTTTGAATGGTTGGCTAATTTTTCTAACTTTACCAAAGTTTGTAGCTCACACCTCAATAGAACAGGGGTATTTTAAATCACACAACTGCAGAGAAAATGAAGCAATACTGCTTTAAAATTTTTTTCCCTTCCTTATTATTGAATTGTTAATATATTACAAAAGAAATAACAAAATTCTGTATAAGCATTTTCTAAAGTCAATGTTCTTTGTCCAGATTTTAGGTTCTAACAATACAGGTTTTTCGAAGATTAAAAAAATGTGGATCTGGTGGAGTATGACATTCATACTTCTCCATAATGAGACACCAGAACATACTTACTATAAAGGCTACAGTTTACTCTGGGAGGCTGAGGCAGGTGGATTGCTTGAGCTCACAGGTTCAATATCAGCCTGAACTAGAGAGTGAGACCCAACTCTAAAAAATAGCCAGGTGTCGTGGCAGGCGCCTGTAGTCCCAGCTACTTTGGGGGCTGAAGCAAGAGAATTGCTTGAGGCCAAGAGTTGGAGGTTGCTTGAGGCCAAGAGTTGGAGGGCTATGATACCACAGCACTCTACTGAGGGTGACATAGTAACACTTTGTCTAAAAAAGAAAAAAAAAAAAAAAACCAAAGCCTACAATTACAAATATGGAGCAGGAGTCGGGGAGGATGTAGGACAACCGGAATTTTCATGTTATAACCACTTTGGTGGAGAGCTTGATAGTTCTTAAAAACCTAATTGTATGCTTATCACTCAGCCATCCCATTTCTACTAATAGTTATTTATCCAGTGAAATAAAAGCATATGACTTGTACACAAACATTTATAACATGTTTATTTCAAATAGTCAAAAACTGGAAAGAACTTAGATGTCCAGAAATAGGTGAATGAATAAACAAATTGTCTATCTGTGTGATAAAATACTGCTCAACAATAAAAAAGTAATGAACTATGTGACATGAATAAATCCAAAATAATTATACTGTGTGAAGAAGCCAGACAAAAATACAGGGTGTCCATAAAGTTCGTGTGCAATTTAAAATCGTTTAACATAGGAAATTGCACACGAACTTTATGGACACCTTGTGTATTATATGCACTGTGATTTCATTTACATAAAATTCTAGAAATTGCAAACTAATCTTTAGTGACAAAAACCAGATCATTGATTGCCTCAGGCTGGAGATGGCAGGAATAAATAGAAAAGAAGTAAGAAGTTAGCCAGGCATAGTGGTGGGCGCCTGTTGTCCCAGCTACTCGGGAGGCTGAGGCAAGAGAATCACCTAAGCCCAAAAGCTGGAGTTGCTGTGAGCTGTGATGCCACAGCACTCTACCATGGGCGATAAAGTGAGACTCTGTCTCTAAAAAAAAAAAAAAAGAAGAAGTAAGACGTAACTTTGGGGGGGGGGTGATGAAAATTTTAATTATCTTGACTTTAATGACAAGTTTCAAATTGTACATTTACTGTGCAGTTGATTGTATGCCAACTCTATCTCAATAAAACTGTTTTAAAAAGTAAGCAATTAAAAGCAGAATTTGAAAGGACATTTAAGTCTCTCTGGCAGGTAAGTGCACTGACACATACTTGTGTAAATTTATCAATGTAAAAAGAGGCAAAAGGTGTAGGTGGGGAGATAGTGAATGTTTTCAGTCTTTTAGAGATCCAAGTCTGGATGTGTCATTTAAACAAAGAAAGGCCTAAGTGGATATTAAAAATGCCTGTGATTTTACTGTTGATAAAGTCATGCCTTTTCTCTTACTGATACACCATTATTGGGTAAACACTTGAGTGTGTTCTGTTTGTTGTTGGATAATTAAAAACACATTCTGAGTTGGTATTTGAGGAAGGACAGATTTGGTGGCTAGTGGAGAGGTTGGCAGTTGGATCTCTGAGGACCTTTTAAAAGATCATTTATGATTTATTTCCTTTAATTTTCATCAATACAGGGAAGCTTGTAAGTTTTTAACAGCCCACTTTCTTCATCGTAGCATTGAATTGTATCACATGCAGCTTTTTGTAGGATCCTTTAATGTCTTACCACCAACTGAGCCAGATGGTGTCTTAAAGCTTTGGTTGAGATAATTGGATCATTTGTTTTTCTCAAACCCAATCTTTAGAAGCTTTTCCAAGAGAAGAGCTCTTCAACATACCAGCTTACTTCAAAGTGCCATCATCAGAAAGTAGAATTCTACTTCATTTTTATTTTTTTCCAAAACATTTTAGAGAGAAAATGATGTTTCTTTTCTGTTATTAATCTTATTCCTATAGATTGGATCTCAGAAATGCATACTAGTAGTGACAATGAGACGTGAAAAAGATGCTCATGGCAAAGGTGGTGATTTTATCCCATCTATGTGGACATACAGCTTTAGAAAATACCAAAAGCCAAGGGTGACTTCAGTGGTCATGATCTTGTATCTTTAATTTCTTTCTTTCTGACATTTCCTTTCTTGCACTTGCTTTCTTGTTACTATTGTAAAAAATGAATTAAGTATTGTCTAAGTAGAGACGGTTTAGTCATTGGTTATGTGTCAAAGTCAGTTCACAGCTTTTAAATTAGCAGAGTAGCTTCTTAAGACTCCTTATTAAATAGCCCAGACCTCAATTGGAGAAAATTATTGCCCCAAGTTCCCACTTTGAAGCAATGGCACACAGTTTCCACAATTACTGTGTAACCAGCAGAAATAGGGACATGTCTTTGGATGGAATTATAAAGGAAGAAGAAATTTATTGATGTATTAAATGGACCTTATAAAGATTAGCAATATGCCAAGGAGCTCTTCATCATTGTTCTACTTTCTTGAAAGTAATTGTTGCCCTGCAAGACTCTAAGACAAGTACCTTAATACTAGAGGCTTCCATAGATTCCAGCTCAGAGACTTGTCCTTGAGGCTATCTTCTGAGTCTCTCTCAGGATGAAAGGGAAAATGAGCATATGGGGGTAATTGGCCCTTGCAATTTCAAGCCAGAGTCACAGGAATGATGTAGACTGTGAGAGAGATAAAGGGCAGAGGGGAGAGGCATGAGCAAGTGGCCATGCCTCACAGGCTTCTGGGTGAGGTTCCCCACTCCAGGACTGGGAGTGTACCTTGTCATTGTGCAGTGTGGGGCTGGTTTCACTATGACAAAAGACATTTTCTGCCCACAAAGTTTCCTCCCATATGTCAGGTACTAGAAGATAATTTAGATTCGTGCTTTATAACTTATAGAGCACTGTTTCCATATACACTTGTCCGAATCACTCAAAACTAGTTTGAAGTAGGTGCTATTGTCATCTTAATTTGCATAGGAGAAATTGGGTTCAAGGCTAAGTTGTCTGTTCAGGGGGATGTGGCTAGAGCAGAGGAGAGCACAAACTTGAGTCTATATTCTGTATTTTCTTATGCCAACCTCAGGTAATGTTTTGGTTAATGTTTGGGGGGTTCTTTTGAGTATTTTTTTATTTTTTTCAAATTAATATGGGGGTATAATTTTTAGGTAACATTGTTCTCACTTCCAGGGTAAAGTTCCATTTGTAGAAGGGCCCCTCTTGGCTTAATGTTTTAACATCCTAGAGAAATAGATTCACTTTTAAAATTTATCACAGCAACCTGATACCAAATAATAAATATTTATTCTATGAAGAAGTTTAGCATGATGAGTGGGCTCTGGAATCAAAATACTGGGGTTCAAATCCCAGCTCTGTTGCTCACAGTGGTCTGACCTTGGGCAATAGTCCTAACCTCTTTGTTAGTAATGTTCTTTATTTCATGGAGTTACTTTGAGAGTTAATCAGTTAACAAGCAGAAAGCACTTAGAACACTGCCTGGCACCTTTTGCAGGCTGCCTATTAGTTCTAACCACAACAGCAAATACCATTGTTATCATAATTGATGTTTATTATAATACTAACGAAAAGCATTTATTACATTTCTTCCAGCTCTCTGGGAATAAAAATGAGTTCTGAATGGCAGCCTTTAATGTTGATTTGATTCCTGCCAGGAATACATCAGGCATTGGAAAGCTGCATTACTCTAGTAAATTCTTGTTTTCATTCCCAGCCAATACCTTAAGGAGCAGGAAATGTACACTCACTTTCCAAGGTGTTTTATTTATACCTCCCAGTTCATATCTAGGGATTACTGGATTTATTGAGTTCTACCTACTCTCCTCCCTGGAGCTCTACACTATTGAGAGAGCTTGTAGTAGGAGGGTGAATATTTCATTCTGGAGAAACACACATATGGCTTGCTCGGTATTCTTTTTTTGTCCTGTGTTTATTTTTTGCCTTTCTTAATGTCCAATCCTTGGATGCCTTCTCTGCTCTATCACATCTGTTTTCTTAGAGTTATTATCCAGTCATGTGACTTTAAACAGCAACACTATGCTAATAGTTCCCAAATTTAAGTCCAGGCTGAGTTTTTTGTTTTTTTTTTTCTCCCTGAATTCCAGGCTTTCATGCTCAATTGTCTACTTCACCTCCCTTCTTGAAAGTCCAGCAAATGTCTCAAAATTAACATGGGCAAAACCACTGCTGCTTCTCCTCTCCAAGCCAGCCTCACCTTTAGTTTCTCCCTTTCCGGAGGGTGGTGTCTCCCCCATCCTTTTGAGGGTTAAGGCCCCAGATTTGGGAGTCACCTGTAACTCTTCTCTTTCTTACCTCCATCCAATTTGTTAAGAAATGAGATTGACTCTATCTTCAAAGCTATTCAGGATCTGACTACTTTTCATCGTTTCCATCACCACCACCCTGGTCTGAGTCATCAGCATTCCATACGGATTGTTATAAAGTACTCCTGATCAGTCTTAATGATTCTGCCTTCATTTTCCTATAGTTTCTTTTCAACTCAGCAGCTAGAATGATGTTTTTAAAATGTAAGTCAGATGATGCCACTCCTCACTTGGACCATGAACTGGCCTAGAGATCTGTCTGGTCACACCACTTCATTACTCTCTGCTGACCTTTCCCACTCTTCTTGTTCAACTCTCTGCTGTCTCCAGGGCTTTCGCCCTCTTCATTCCATTGCCTGAAACACTCTTGCCCTTGTTATCTGCTTGGCTGACTCCCTCACCCTTGCAAGTGAAAGTGCTTGCCTTGACCACCCTGTGCAGTGCTGCAACGGCTCCTCCCCGCCTGCTTTCCTTTCTTGCAGATTTCCATAACACTGCTCCTCTTTTTTTCCCCATGGTCCTGTTCATAACAACACTTTAGGTCCACAATCCTCATCCAAACCCCCTGGGACCAGAAGCACGTCAAAATTTAGTCTTTTTCACATTTAGCAGAGAATGTAGTGCATATACCATATACTACATTTCAGTAAGTTTTATACTCAAACACATTAGTTTTTCTGAAGCAAAACACAGAAAGATGTACATTAGCTAGAATAAAGATTATACGAGGCTGCTTGTCAGTTAAATTTAGGTCACTTACTGACAAATCAGGGAACAATCCCAATCTTTAGATCATTTTAGACTTTGCTTTTGCAGATAAGGGACTGTGGACCAGAATATAATTATTGGTTGTATTTATCCCTCCACTGGAGGATCGACCCTTTGAGGGCAGTGTTCATGGTCTAGGGTTCACTGACATATCCCAAGGGCTGAGAATAGTGCCTGACATGGAGTGAATGTTCTGCATATGTTGTTGGAATGAACGCATTTGCCACAACTCTTGGTTTCATTCTTTCTCGATTTAATGAGCTGATGATGGCTTATGGAACATGCATGCCTTACATGTATGCTTTCCCATCTGGACCTTCCCTTCCTTTGATCCTTCAATTCTGCCCTTTATCTATTTTTTATTAAAGTCATCCAATCTTTCATAGTAACAGCTCAATCCCCCTTCTCATTTTTCCTTGATAAGTCGCTTGTGAGGGCCTTTCCCCATTAACTACAATGGCAATTGTTTTTCTAATACTGCCTTTGCTCCAATACTCGTGTACTTCATTTCTTTTATTAATGACTTTTTATGGTAAATAATCATCACTTTACCTCAATTGCAAGCTCCTTGAGAATAAGGGCTCCAATCACCATCACCAGCAGCAGGGTGTTAAGTAAAGCTCTCATTTCACAGTTGTAGACTCCCCATTTAACAAATTACTACATTTTCCCATTTTTGTACTAGATGCAGGGACTATAGTGATCTGTTTAATTCACTTACTACCCTAAAGAAGTTTACTTACTGGCTACTGAGAAGGAAAAAAAGAAGAAGAAGAAAATAGGCCATTGCAATTGAATTGCTTGGAGCTATGACTGGGGCAGGAGGTGGGGTGGGGAGGAGGGGGGAGTAGCGGTAGCAGGACTATGAGCAGTTAGCCGAGCCTTGGAGGACCAGGGATCCTCCCCAAGCCATTGGCAACTAAGACGAGATGTAAAAAATAGTAGTCATCCAAAAGAAGAAGCAAAGGAAAAGAATGTTGCAAGTGATAAGAGAGTGTGTAGCATGTCACTCTGTCAGGCGCTCAGGACACGAACTAAGGCACTTTGGTGGTTGGAATATGGGTTGCAAGAGAGGTGAGTGGTGCCCTGAAAGATGAAGTTGGTCTTGAGGGAGGCAGAAGCCAGATTGTGAACATTATGCTGAGGAATTAAGGCTTATTCTGAGAAAAGCTGTGACTTATTCAGGGATTTAAGCAAGGGTCTGTACTGTGCTCAGACTTAACATTTTTGAAAGATTGACTTGCTGCAGGGTGAAAAATGGATTGGAGAGATCAAGGCTGAAAATGGAGAATGCAGACCTTTTTTCTTTTTTTTTTTTTGGTATTTGTGGCAATTCCTTCGTGAAGAAATGTGTTTAGTGTTTGCAGGATGGAAAATAAATCTTAATGATTAGGCTGAGGAGAATGTGGGGATATGATAACACAATTTAATAATTAAAAATCACTGGATTTTATTTTATGATCTTTGAGAAAATAGATTACCCCCAAATAAAGGAAAAATGTACCCATGAAATATCTGAGTGACAAGTATGTGAGCCACAAAATAAGATGTCCTGTGGGCTGCACCGTCCCTCTCAGGCCAGAGATGGGGGCTCCAGAGGGCAGAGAAAGGACAAGTCAATGCAACAGAAAGACTGACAGTGATAAATGGGGTGTGAACTCCGGGAGAAGGAAGAGCCTGGTGCACCCCATACTCTTCCCTGATGAAAACAACCTTCATAGACTCTTAAAGAAATGAATCTGTTAAACAGATGCCTTCAACATGTCACTTGCAGACAAAGCTTTCTTTGCTAAAACTCTTCTTAGAAAGGGTGATAATGAATAAGTCTAGTGAGAGGAATAATTTGTCAAGCTAATTTATTATAGTCCAAGGAGGTTTCTGAATAATAGGAGGTGCCGGGAACCAGAAGGCAGTCACAGTGGAGTGTTAGTAACTCTGCCCAGCAGACCCAGGCCTTAGTTTATTTGTTTTTGGTTTTCTTACATGGGTGAGGCTAATACTGTCCTCAGTTTGTTGGTTCTGTTAATAACAGTTCATTCTTTGTTCATTTTGAAAGAGAAAATGTGAACATGATGTGGGAATACTGGGTTTCAAACAGGATTCACCAGGGAAAATTATATCTGGGAATTAAAACTATCAATAAGGCAGGCAAAGGTTCAGTTTGCTGACCCACTGCAGCTCGACTGTAAACATGCAGGATTTGTATACATAGAAAATTGGGTGTCTAAGGCAGTAGCTTAGGCCCATCAGCCCCTCAGAAAAGCTCACAAACCAAACCCAAACTGCTAAGCACTATAGGGGAACTTTATCTTCTGGCTTTATAAAATAAGACAAAAATAACCACCTGGCCAAAACAAAAACACAAACAAAAGTAATTTCCTAGTAACCAAATGGGAAAATTATCGTCTGATAGAAATGGTCATGTTTCAAGAGAAAGTATTAATAATGGGTATGTGGCTGTACATTTCTGGAAGAATTAGTTTCATTAGTCATGGTGATGACTGTATCTGTCAAACTATTATCAAGAAAAAAAAAAAAAGAAGAAGAAGAAAGAAAAGGAGAGGGTGCAGATGGGCTTGGTCTGGTGAGACTGTGTGTGATCATTACTCTGAGGTCTGAGCTGTTCCTACTGTATCACACCAGTGCTCAGCCCCTTTTAATAGCCCCAGATTTCTAACATGCTTTTCATGATCTTCCTGTCAGCATTTCAGGATTTAAAAAATAAATGACTCCCCAAATGTCTTGCAAAAGAATTTAACACTTCCGGAAATTAGTTAATAGAAAACCACTCCCTAACTAGCAGGGCCAGAAGTATTATGAAAATGATCCTAAAGGAATCTTCAGAGCATCCTACAAAGAGGTGGGGCTCTGCATCTGCTACTGATTAGCTTGTGTAATTTTAGGAAAGTATTTCCACTTCCTATCACAATTTTTTTATTCTGCCAGATGAGAAGTTTAGACTAGATTATCTCTGTGGCCTTTCTTAGATCTGAAATTCATTGTATTGGATGGACACGTTGAAATCCAGACAGTAAATACTTTTATTGCCAGGCTTCGGGGGCTGAAGATGGGTAGGATATGTTGCCCACCTTTGCACCATTCATATTCCACTTCATGAGGTTCTGGCTTTTGTTCAGATGTGCAAAATGAGTAGCATTTTTGCCATTTGTTTCTGAAAAACATATAATTCATACAAAGGTTTTCCAGTGAAATATAAGTAGATATAGATCTACATGGTCCATTGGTGTTATTTTCATGGACTTGAGTTGTTAAGTGTCTCGGCAGCCAGTGTTCATGTAGTGTTAGATTTTCAGAGTAACTTCATAGATACTAATTAGTGGAGGCTTGTTTGCACATGTTTGCATAAACACATACAAATTCACTCCTTCATTTGGTTCTAGGTTTCCCAATGTTAAATTGTACTCACAACTGCTCCTTCCACCCACACACATATTTTCAGCACAAAAATTTCATTGAACTTGACCTTGGATGGCCAAGCGCCTGACTGGATGATTGGGTAAAAGAAAGTTTATGTCCTTTTCTCCTGGTCCTCAAGTGAAGCATGGAGGGGCCTTCTTATCTCACGTCTGAGAGCTTTACTTGTTTGTCCCGCATCAGGCACAGGTGTGAGTAGATGGTGCTATGGTCAGTTCCAGCCTCCAGCATTCACTATCAGGATCTGCTAGTAGGTTCTGTGGCTTTAAATAGAACCTCCTACAGGGCACATTTCAATGTCCACACAGCAACAAACTCATCACTCTGATCAGAGTCCTTTATTCCACCTTTCCATTTTGAGAACATTCTGACTTTCATGAAACGTTACAGGAGATTTCCTCTGAAAATGCTTCATTACTCCCTATTAACCTTCCTCAAAAAGTCAGTCCACTCAGATGACGCACAAGACCTTTTTGGACTTTCAACATTCCTTAGCCAGTTGTTCAACAACAAGTATTTTCTCAGCTGGGAAAAAGAAGAAAAAAACAAAAAAACAGTGAAACTTGTCAGAATGGTGGGAATTACCAATATCAATGAATACTTAATTTTTTTTTAACTATTGCATGAGAGACTAGCAAAAACATTTGAAATATGAATTTCAGTCTTATTCTTAATATATCTTAATACTTTCCAGCTCTGGAATAGCAAAGGAAAACTGAAACCAGAGACAATAGAGGATGAGAAATATGGAACATATTCAGAAGTTATTAGTATTCATTCTATTTCCCATCATAAGTTCACTCAACCTCTGTGTGATAAATGAAGTTCAGAGTATGTTTGCATTGACATTTATGAGTTTCAAGAATGAATGACCTGATTTTTTTTGAGGGGCATTCATTCCCCAGAGGGCTTATAGGTAACTGAAATATCTTTTGGCCCAGAATTTTTCTTAAGTAGCTTTGATGCTAAAGAACTTAATTGGATATGAAAACTCACTTAGGAATAAAAATCTGAAGGCACTTTGGGCATTGCATTATGGGGCTAAGGCAAATATTTCGAGAACATTTTACTTCATTCATTTGGCTGGTTTATTAAATATAATCCCCCCACCCCCCACCCGATTCCCTGAGAAGGAAAGGACTCTTTGAATCCATGGAAACTAAAAAGACCACTAAGTATATTGGAACACAGGTGACCATTGGTTTGGGGCAATTTTGAAAAGTAACAGCTTTTTATTAAGGGAAGACACATGTTACTTCCTTTGATCTGCTGCTTTTTTCCTTTGCCTTGAAGCTGTTAGGGTCCCCTTTATGGTCTCTCCCAGCCTGTATGGTCACTAATCCCTCAGTTAAAGTGATTTGGAAGGCAGCTATGTTCACCCCTATACCACCAAAGCCACTCAGTTAAAGTGATTTAGAAAAGAATTACAATTCACTCCGCTGCTTTCTCCCAAGATTCTCTGACTCTAGAGAGTCCTTAAGTAAGATTCAGCAAAACAGTGCCCTTTAAACTCAGAATATCTTTGGATTCAGACTTGGGTTTTTTCAATCACTGACTTGGAATTTCTCCAAATCTGGATCATCCTATGGATAAGGCCTTTGTGATGTAATAAATGATCTCGTAATTAAAAACTGAACTTTTATCTTCCAAACACTTCTAGGATACCACAATAAAATACCTGAGCATTATCGATCAGCATTTAAAATTTTGGTATTTTAACTTTGAAAATGTGGCATTGGAGTGTGCACTGGCAGTTACTCTAAAAAACAAATGTTCAAATTTAAATCTTGGCAATATTTTACCTTAGTTAAAGGGTAGTCTCACCCTATAAAACAATGATATCGTCCTGGACTTCATTTTGGTAGATAGTAAAATCCTTCAAGAAATCTCTTCTCAGGTTTACTGAACACAGTTTTTTAAATATGGAGATTTCGTAAAAATGCTCCTCACTTGAATGACTAAGATGGATATTGCTCAAATTCCAGTGTTGGAGAGATACGGTCCAGAAAGTCACCTACCAGGTCGCATCCTTCTTACGGTTAAAGACGGAATGCAGGGAACCAGATAGTTTATTCCTATCACATCTTTCTTCTTCAAGGGAAAGAAATAATTGTTTTTACTTTTATTTCATATTTAGTCCCTAAGCCACACGATACTTACATAACTTAGGTAGAAAAATAAGAAGGCTAGTTTTTAAAAGAATTTGCAAAATACCTGGAAATTTCTATTTTATTACCCTTACTTTGAATAATACGATTGTCTGTGACCTGCTATAAAGGAATCTTTCTAGTCAAAATTTAAACACCTAAAAGCGGCAAAATTGAATCAAAGAGTACTTTCATAATACTTTGATATTATAGTTATATTGGAAAAGTAGCAAGAAAATTGACATACAAATAATCGAACAGTCATTTGATGTTCATGCCAACCTAAAGTCTATTGACTTGCTAGATAGTCCCTTTCCACTTCCCCAAATCATTTTCCGCACACCTTTTGACTTCAGAATTGGCCCAAATGCAAGAAAATAAGAGATACAGAGAGTGCCCTGATGAAAATCTCTTTGAATTTCTGTTACTGGAAACCGATAGGCTTAAAACAAAGAAATATTCTACGGGAAATCATAAAGGATTTATACAAACATTGGACTAAATAAGCTTAAGTTAAACATATTGAATGATGATTTTTTTTTCTTTTTTTTAGAGACAGTGTCTTATTTTGTCACCCTCGGTAGAGTGCTGTGGCGTCACAGGTCACAGCAACCTCTAGGTCTTGGGCTTAGGCAATTCAAACGCCCGGCTATTTTTTTGTTGCAGTTTGGCTGGGGCTGGATTTGAATCTGCCACCCTCGGTATATGAGGCCAGCTCCTTACTCCCTGAGCTACAGGCACTGCCTTGAATGATGATTCTTATTTTGCCTACTAGCAATTGTGAGCATTTTGCATTTCTCAAGGTATTGGAGATCTGACAATGTAGGAGATACATCAAATATTTAGAACATTTATAGATGCAGTATATGTGCATAATAATACATAATATAAAAAAGAACTATATAGTATTATTAAATCTCAGACTAGTACTTTCTCCTAATAGTATCTGGTCCAATTAACTGTCCAATTAACAATTACCCATTTATAAAACTGCCCAATTACTAGCATCACTTAGTTGATATTCTAAAATATAAATCTGTCCTCCTCACTTCCTTCTTAAGAGTTTCTTATTTAACAAGACTGGGGAGCCTCCCAGGAAATCATGTTTTCAAAAAGATCTCTGGTTTGGTTGTAAAGATAAACCAAATTTCAGATCTCCTTGCCTAGACCACCTGTTAGCCCAGTACTTCAACTTCTTTGAATAGGTGAATATTCCGTGATGTACCTAATACTAGAGTAGGCTTCTGTAGGACTAATCACTGGTATTTGTAATTATATTTGCAAGTATTTTTAACTAACACACGCATATACGAAAGAAAAAGCAAAACAGTTATATTAAATATAAAATGCATTCCTTAGGCTGTTGTGAACATTCAGTTTTACAAGTAGCTGGATATTTCTTTTCAGTGGAATCAAATTTAGTTATACAAATTGAAAGCTGTCCCTCTGTGGGACTTTACCTAACAAATGCAATCTGTGTAACCTGGCTTATTGTACCCTCAATGAATCCCCAACAATAAAAAAAAAAAAAAAAAAAAAAAAAAAGTATTCCATCTGTTAGGGAATAGCAAAGAGAGATCAGGGTTCAGCCTATGAACGAAGTGCGAAATGAAGGTGTCCTAAGGGACAAGTTACCAAATGCTAGAATTTTAACTTACTATCTCTAATTTCCTTATAAAACTTTATATTCTTATTACAAAAGCACAATCCAAAAAATACAAATAATATTCAAAAAATTAGAAAATAGGAAAAGCATCACAAAGAAAGTATATTCACCATATTCACAGACAATCACTTAATATTGTGTGATATTTCCCTTCTGTACTAACGTATGGGTGGGTATCTACATCTCCCTATAAAATGTGTATGTATCAGCGATTTTCAACCTGTGAGTTGTGACCCACAAGAACTGTATTAAAGGGTTGTGGCATTAGGAAGGTTGAGAACCACTGGTATAGATAGTTACAAAATGTTAATCCCAATAATTGTATAATTTCTATAGGTGACCCTCTTATGGTAAAATATGCTGTATTAGCTGGAACAATCACCAATTAAATTAAATAACAGAGTAGTTAACATTTATATGTTGCTTATAGGTGATACTATGTGCTTGACACATGTTAAAGCTTTTACCTTTCAGAAGACTGAGGTAGGTACTATGTTATTTCCCATTTTATTGATGAGGAAATGGAGGTTTCAGTGGTTTTGCAGCTGCCAAGTAGAAGCAGCAGAGTTCCAGCCCTGCTACAGAATTGGTCTCAGCAGATACGGGTCAGGTGGTGGTGGAGGGGGGGTCCACTGAAAGGTTAAGTGGATAAGAAATGCTTGTAGATTTGCAATTTCCTAACCCCCTCTCCTGAATTTCCATTTTAACATATACACTTAAGTGGCAGAAAATTAACTGGGAAATTTTTAGGCTTGTTGGCTGTATCCTGTGGTGCTACAAAAAGCTGTCTTAGGACCTGTGGATCTCAATGTACCTGTCAGGCTGAGTTTTTCTCTCAACTTATTTATTTTAAATTTATTTATTATTAAATCATAGCTGTGTACATTAACGCAATCATGAGATACCATACACTGGTTTTATAGACCATTTGACATATTTTCATCACACTGGTTAATTGATTTTCATCACACTCTCAGCTTTTATTTCCTCAACACAACCAAAGAGAAGAGAGAGAATCTCGCCAATTACTAAACACTTTTACCCGAGGCAGATTTCATTTTCCTTTTCTTGGTCAAATAGTTCCAATTTTTTTTTTTCTTCTTTAGATCTATGCTAAATGACCATGCTAAATGACCCTGCAAAATTCTGCAAGATTTTAAATACATGCAAACATCCCAAGAAAAATCTTATTTTGTGAGACTAATTTAACTGTTGAATGTCTGGTTCTGATAAATAGTCCATTTTAATTGAGGCTGTGAATAAAGACAAGAAGAGTCTCTGCCACTTCAATGTGGTTTGCTATTTTAGGAGTCTTCTAAGCTTTTGTGCTCGGTCAAGCTTAGCTAACACAAAGCTCTCTCCTTGGGAAATCAGCCTTCTTAATTGCTCAGGCTTCCACCGAAGAATATCTAAAGTGACCAGAACCCAGAGGGTCAGAGTCATAATGAAGAATATTTATTGATAGTTTCATGTCCTCATTGTTCAGTGACACACAGAAGCATCTCTACTTTTAAGTATCATGTAATCAGCATGGAATCATTTCCTCTGGAAACCTTGACCCTATTTCTGTTAAATCACATGTACCCTGTTAAATGATTTACAAGCTGCCAGCTTAGCTTTGTCTTTTACGTCTCTCCCAGTGACTGAATTTCCTTTTTATAACAACAAACTTCTCCTAGGTCAAATTAAGCATCTTCTCAAGGAGGTCAACCTCCCTTTTGCTTCACATTCAATTTAAAGAGACAGGATTGGGAATCGCTGTTTCTGAAGCACCGTTCCCAGCACGGGGTATATGGCTGCCTGGCACCTATGAGAGGTGGACATCTCCAGCCTGACATCTGGTGTTGGACGATTTCAGACACAAAGGAAATCCACTTATTTTGAGGCTGCTGTGGGGGCAGCTGGCCTGCAGAGTTAAACGAGAGCATAAAGATCACGCTTGTCCAACTTCTGAATTTAAGAAGCAAGGAAAAGAAAAAAAAAAAAAAAAATAGAAAATGGGCGGGGAAGCATCTGCTTGGCATCTGTTGTTAGAAATGTTTCCTCTCCTACGAACCTCCAACTGTCCGTTTCTAGAAATGTCAGTTCACCAGGTGATACTGCTAAGACCAGCCTGATGTAGAAAAACGATAATAACCGAAAATGAAGTAATAAAAAGAGAAATCCTGTTTCTTTTGAGGTTAAATCCTGCCTGTCTATGACACAGAGATACAGTTGTGTTTTGAGGTGCACATCGAGCCATCTGGATTAATAGGCTCTTGTTTTAGTCTCCAGCTTCTTCCAAACAGTCTTTCTGGAAAGCTGCTTGGTTCTTCAAATATAGTTGCTGTTCAATAAATGACTTTCAAAAGACACCTTATCCATTAAAATATTTTTAAAAGCTTTGATCTTAGCTTAAGTCTCTTCCCTTTTTTTCTCTTATGGAAAATTTCCAATACTTTGCAGTTTGTAAATATCATGTTTGGAAAAAACTTCAGTTCACTTTTATGTATTTTATTATGAAATATTTCAAACATAGAAGAAGATAAACAATAATATAACAAACACTGAAATACCCACAGGCAAGCTTTAAAAAGCAATTGACCTTGTGCCGTGTTTGGTTTAGGGATCTTTTTAAAAAGCAGCAAAACACTGCGGATACCGTTGACGTCCCTCCCTCTCCATGAATCTGTTTTGCTTCACTCCCTCTCTTTCCTAGTGGGTGCTGCTCCTCAGAGTTTGGTACATGTCAGTCTCACGTATGGCTCATCATCATATACTTACACTTTTACTATGTAAGTTGTACAAATTTGACTCTTTCATTGACTATACATCATATAAGTAATATATATTTTACTATATATAATTTGCCCGTAAAGTCATTGATAACACATTATAATTTTCAAATTTTCTCTTTTCACCCAATATTATATTTTCGAGCTTTATTCATGCCTATTCAACTAATTAAAGATCACTACTTCTCCAACTTTAGAGAGGAATTTATAATTTTCAATCTATCATAAACCAATGTTCTATTAAAATACAATAAAAATAAATTATTAGAAACATGTAACAAAACAGAGATATACTACAAAGCCCAAGTCCCAACTTTTGTTATTACATTTAACAGATAAAAATTGCTCCAGGCTGCTATAAAAGATTCTCAATGTTTTCTTTCAGTTTTAGTTCTTTTCTTGACATAGATAGGTAACAAATAATTTGCCAGCTGACACTGGTTCACAGAACACACTTGAGGAAAATTGGTCTCCATTGTCTAGTTTCACCACCGTATGATATTCTGAGGTCTGCAATTGTATCATTTATTTACTAACTACTCTTTTGGTGAGTATTTCTTTCTCATTTTTACTATCTCAAACAGTGTTCCGGTGAAAGTTGTGGCCTAGTGCATGGATCTTTGTGCGTGAAGCAAAGTGTCAGAATGCAGGTGTTTAGTCAGAGGATGTGAACATCTTCCTCCTTTGTGACCTTCGTGCATTTTTGTTTTCAATGGCCTAAAAGAATTTTGAAAAACTAAATAAACTTTTACATATCTTAATCTATTCACACTAATTAATTTGTTTTAATGCTATGTATTACCTGATATAATTATATATAAATATATATGAGCAATTATAGATGTGTGTGCATACACAAGTTAGTATATACACATATATATTTTTTGGATCTGACTTCTAAGAGGCCCTAAAAGCAATGACACTCCAGAAAAATGCGTGCCCAGCATCTACATCTTGAATGCTCTTGCCATTCTCCAATAAAAGGAACCAGGGCTCTTTGGAGAAATGGCACCCTTTTCAATAAATGGTGCTGGGAAAATTGCATTGCTGTATGCAGAAGAATGAAACTCAATACTCTGTCTCTCATATACAAATGTCAACTCAAGATGTGTCAAATACTTATGCGTGAGACCTGAAACTATAAAAATACTATAAGAAAACCTAGGAAAAACTCTTCTGGACATTGGTCTAGGCAAGGAATTTATAACTAAGACCTCAAAAGCACAAACAACAAAACCAAAAATAGCCAAGTGGGGTTTAGTTAAACCAAAAAGCTTCTGCATGGCAAAAGAAATAGTCACCAGGAAGGAAAAGACAATCAGGGAATGAGAGAAAATATTGGCAAAATATGCATGCAACAAAGGACTGATATCCAGAATTTATAAGGAACTCAATTAAACAACTAATAACAAAGACCCAAATAGCCCTATTAAAAATGGGGAAAGTTTGGCTCAATGTAATGGGCACAATGTAAGGGTATGTGGCACAGCTCCTGGATGAAGGGCTCAACTACAACTTGGACTTTACCTAACAAATGCAATAATGTAACCTCATCATTTATACCCTCATATTAATCTGAAAATTTAAAAAATGGGCAAAGGATATAAATAGACAATATCACAAAAGAATACACACAAATGTGTTTATTGCAGCCTAATTAATAATTGCTAAGTCATGGAAGAAGCCCAAGTGCCCATCGACCCACAAATGGATTAATAAATTGTGGTACATGTACGCCAATGGAATATTATGCAGCCTTAAAGAAAGATGGAGACCTTACCCCTTACATTTTTTTTTTTTTTAAAGGATAATATATATTTATTTTTTAAAAATTCCTGGGGATTTCCCAATGTTAGCAAATAGTTCTGTTTCTTGTCCCTTCTATGACTATGTCCAGTTACAATTGTTTAGTACAACACACTTGAGGTATATGAAATGCCTCAAACGCCAACAAACACTAACTTATCTCTGGCATAGTGTGCTTTTTAAGTTGAAGTTTTTTCTCTGATGGTTACTACAGAGTGTTTGCTGGTTAATTTTTAGTTACCCAGGACCATGTATACCATAGGACCACACATACACATGAGTATTCCAGTTAACTGAGGTTTATATCCAGAAGGACATGAAAAATTTCCTTTTTTCCCCCCAGCAATTTCAAGAGACCTCAGCTACCATCACACCTCACTTCCTTCCTGAAAATGTAAATTGAAGCATTACTTTAGATGAACATTTTTTATACCCTAATTACTATTATTTAGAAAAAATTCTTAAGCTGATAACTTAGAAGAAGTATGAATTTTAATCATCTTCCACACCTATCTGATACACCTTAAAAATTTAATTACACTTAAAATTTTTAATAA
>CAUYPK010016013.1:0-44859 GCA_963574355.1 Loris lydekkerianus | reverse complement strand
GAAAGCCTGGAGCAGCTTCACAAGGCCCAGGACTCAAGCTTTGCCTTCCCTACTGTGCTAGAGGACGCTGGGCCTTGGGGGGGGGGGGGGGGGACGGGGGACGTCAATGAATTTTGTTTCAATGTCCGTTTTTAAACTTGCACCCAAATTAATGTCCGGCCCCCTGCCCCCCCCCCCCCCCCCAAGGCCCAGCTTCCTCTAGCACAGTAGGGAAGGCAAAGCTTGAGTCCTGGGCCTTGTGAAGCTGCTCCAGGCTTTCCCTCATTGTTCTCTCTGAACTCATGATGAGTCTCCACTCATTCTGCAGCTTGTCACCTCCAGAGCCCTGGAGAGCAGCTCTCCTTACTGGATGCTGGAGGAGGGATTTCATTCCAGACTTCTCTAGCCTTTAATCCCCACACCCACTCAGCAAAAGGGTACCCAGGTACATATGATTGTTTAACAATTACAATAATTCAATGGAATCACATTATTAAAGGGAACAAACTTAAACAGAGTATTAAATATGACTTTTTCTCCATCCTTCATGTAGAATCTTTCCACAGACATGCTCCCTGGTCATGCCTGGATTCTCTGGCCTCAGCTCTCCCCGCATGATCTTCCTTCTTTTATTCTCCCACACCTAACACCTCTCCTGCATCACATGATCACACAGACACATACATGCACACACACATGCACATGCACATACACACAGACACACACAAGTGGTCCCCTGGCCACTGCTTTAGACCCCCTTGGATTCTAACACCCCACACAAGGCTCCCCGCATGAGGGACCCCTCCTCACCTTGTAGGGCTCTGACTCCCACCCTAGGCTATCCCACCATGTAAACAGATGCTTTATCTTGCTCCATGTCTGAAACACACACCAGGTCTACACTCTGCATAGGCACTGTGCTTCTGTATCCTACTTGGGCTCTGACACCCCATGTCAGGTCCTCCACCCCCAGCAAGGATACCCACCCTACCCTACTTAGGATCTGATTCCCTCACATGAATATCGTCCTTATCCTGCTTAGGCTCTGAGTCCCAACCCACCCTGGGCCAACACTACGCATGAGTGATGTTCTCACCTCTCCCAGATGCTGACATCTCACACCAGGCTGCCCCTCCAGGAGGACTCTGCCCTTATCCACTGGAGACTCTGGTTCCTCATACAAGGTGACTTCATGTGTGGATGCCCTCCTCACTGTGCCTGAGCTCCCTCTCCCTGCACCCCCCCACACACACACACACATAGATGCCCTCTTTGCCTCTCAGGCTCTGGCATCCCACACCAGGTTGTCCCTATTGTGGACCTTCTGCACCAGGCACAGGCTCTAGTTCTCCTGTAAGAACCCTGTCCCACTCCCACAGGTGTGCTCTCATCACATACTGCTGAGCTGACCCCTGCACAGTCTTCTCACCCTGCCTGAGGACTGACATCCTCTGCCAGACCACGGCTGCTCCCCCGCCCCTCCCTACCTCGCTCTGCGCCATCTATAGCTTTATTTAGGATTGAATTACATAGTAAGGAAAGGGAAAGGGGTATGACAAGGGACAAGGGAAGGATGAGGGAATTCCAAGTTCTCCACAATTAAGGACTGGCCCTTACAAGCACTTGCACGTGGACAGGTGTGCATGCACACTCACTCCTCCCAACAGTGGTCATTGAATCTCAGAGGCTTTATAATCTAAGCTCATAATGACAAAGTAAGATATATTACTAAAGTTCTCACTCTTTCTCCTTGGAATAAATCACATTGTAACTGGAGCATGTTGTATCACAAACAAGCCCAAAATCCAAGTGTCTTACAGCAGCAAAATATTTATTTCTCACTCACAGTACATGTGAACTTAAGTTCTGCTTGGGGTTAACTGTAAGTCTTCTCGAAGCTTCTCCAAGTGATTTCCCATTCTGGAAGCCACAGCAGCTCCTTGTTAGCTGAACCATCCTCCATCTCAATAATGTGTGTATTATATTCTCTCTGCTTCTATTGGTCAATGCCAGTAATCTGGACAAACCTATGAGAAGGGCAGGAAAATATACTCTGTGTATGGAAAGATATGTCAAGGGCATCAATATTAACCCTCTCACAGAGGAAGCATAAACATTTGGAAATAATAATACAATCCACTGCAAATTCCTTTAAGTATTTAGTGAAGGTGTCTCTTGGCAGTGATTTCCAAAATGGGGCACAAGGACCCCAGCTGGTATAACTGGACCTACTAGGTAGTATAAAAGAGGATCCAAAGAGACAAAGTGTTAGAACTTTTATTTATATTTATTAAAATTTTAAGTAAAATAAGCTTTACTAAAATCATACAGTTTTGGTATTGGTTACGTGTCATGTGTGGGATGGTACCTATTATGAGGGAAGAGTGGAATCCCACAGCTCTGAGAAATTGGTGGTGAATCCCCACTTGTTCATTACTCTCCCCTTGTTGTATCATGTTGCAGTTTATCTGGTAACAAAGAATTTGCCTTGCCTTTGTCCATAGTTCTAGGAGGTGGCCTCTAAATGCTTGGAATTTTCCACATAATAGGAGTGTCTTTGTTAGTCATGTTGGGCCCTTATGCACATGCTGATGAGGCCTTTCATGGTGGGCCCCTAGACAGTTTATGCTAATAAGACAATGTAAAGTAGGAGCTGGCAATGCCAGAGAGAGAACCAGTGACTGGAGTGTGGGGAGCTTGACCTGTGAGCTACCAGCCCAGGCAGGGGAGGCAACAGGAAACTGAGTTCAATCTTTAACCAATGATTCAATCATTATGAACATGAATAAAAGTTCTGGTGTTGCCTATGTGTTGCCACACAATACAGTGCTGGGAAAATGACACATCCATGGGGTCAATGAAAGTTTCACATGTGGAATCCTCCCAGACCTCATCCATGAGTCTCCCTCAGCTGGTTCTGATTTGTATCCTTTTGCTATATAAAAACTGTGATCATAAATATGCCTCTATTCTGAGTTCAGGAAGTCATTCTAGCTAACTATAAAACCCAAGACAGTGGTAGGAACCCTCAATTTTGTAGTCAATTGATCAGAAGTGAGAGTAGCTTTGGAAAAGCCTGGACTTATGGCTAGTATCCGAATGAAGGACAGCCTTATGCAGTGTATGCACTTAACCTGTGAAATTTGACCTAACTCCAGATAGATGGTATCAGAAATCACTGTAATGTCTCAAGATTGTTAATTTCATTTTAAAAAAGATATCTGTTATATTATGATATTTTATAATAAGATAGCAAGTGACTATTTTGTTCACTATGAAAGTATCTACCTCAGCATAAGGAAATAAGGATGGAATAAACAGGTTATTTTTATTTTTATTTTAAAGATTTCTTACTATTTGATATTTTATGAGAATATATTTCTTATATAATAAAAAACATAGCAAGTTGTTTTATAAAAAGTTAATAAGGCAATGTTGATGTATGAATATTTTAATATCAAATTTTAGTTGTTCCTAGATCAAAACTGGTTTATTTTGCTGGTGTAATCTAATTTCAAAAGATTTCATAAATAATTTTATGAATTAAAAAAGTAAACCCATAGCGAGCACCTATGATCCTAGGTACTTAGGAGGCTGAGGCAACTTGAGTCCAAGAGTTGAAGGTTGCTGTGAATTGACACCGTGGCACACTACTGAGGGTGACAAAATGAGACTCTGTCTCCAAAAAAAGGAAAGTAAACCCATAGAATTTTAAAGTGGAACTAACTGGATAGATGCCAATGCCTTTGTTTTGTTTCTGGCTACAATTCAAGATGGTTCCAAAAGATAATTTGACTAATATCATTAGTAAGCAGCTTTAAGTGTTAGAAAAAGAAAGAAGAAAGTGTGGCATAATATTTTGCAACCAGAAAAATTCTTACGGAGCTATTTTATAACATCAATATAAGTATTACCTCCCATTTTACAGTTAAGAAAACCAAAAATTAGAGAGATAAAATAACTAACTTGTCTAAGATCCTGCAGCTAGTGATAAGTGGTAAAGATGAGACTCAAATCCAAATTTCTAGCTTTAGATTACATGCTCTTTCCAATTCTGTAAACCTAGCGATATGTTCATTTCCTTCTAGATGGTCACAAGTTGCTAGCTTCCTATCATATGAATGAGTCAGGGTTCAGTTGCCAAGAACTCTGGACAAATAACAATTGGTAAGAGAACACAGTTAAAGTCAGAGGAAATCCACTTCATTTTCTTCAGAGATGTGGCCAAGACTTGTCTCTGCATCAGGCTAGTTGATTGAGCTGACACAGTATTTTGTTGAGTAAAGGCTAAGAAAACAGACCCTTTGTGTCTTGATTCTTTCATGTAGCATAGTGCTTTTGAGGTTCATCCATGCTGCACTGCGTACCTGTCTCAATCCATCAGTGCTGCTCCAACAAAACACCTGAGACTTGGTACTTTATAAAGAATACAAATTTATTTTTTCACACTTCTGAAGGCTAGGAAATTCAAGATGAAGGCAGCGGTGTGTTCACTTGTCTGTTGATGACTGAATCCTCTAGAGGTGAAGAATGTTGTGTTCTCAGCAGCAGAAGGACGAAGGGCAAGAGATAGCCCAATGCTGCCTGATGCCTTTTTTACAATGGCCTTAATCCCACCCACAACCTCAAACACCAAAACTCCAGGATCATGGCCTAAAAGGCCCCACCTCTTAATACCACTGGCAATGCCTGAGTCTTGAAGGGGAATATATTTAAACCACAGCCATCAGCAATTCATTCCTTTTTATGGCTGAATATATTCCAGTGAATGCATCTACCATACCCATTTATCCGTTCATCCATTGATAAAAAGGTTTCCAACTTTTTGGCTGTTATGAATAATGCTATTATAAACATTTTTCTGTGTGAACCTATGTTTCCATTTCCCTAGCATTTATCTATGAGCAGGATTACTTGAGACATATGGTAATTCAATGTGTAACTCTTTGAAGAACTATCAAACTGTTTTACACAGTGGCTGCACCAGTTTACATTCCCAACACCAATGTGGGAAAAGTTCTATTTCTTCCCATCCTTGCCAACACTTGTTTTCTGTTGTTGTTGTTGTTGTTGTTGTTGTTATAGCCATCCTAGGGTATATGAAGTGGAATGTCACTGTGGTTTTGATTTGCATTTTTCTAATAATTAGTAACATTGAACATATTTTCTTGTGCTTATCAGCTGCTCATATACATGATATCATCTTTGGAGAAAGGTCTATTCAAGTCCTTTCCCCATTGTAAATTGCATTGTTTTATTTTTGCTATTATTTAGTTTTAGAAGTTCTTTCTCTATATTGTGGACACTAAGTTTTTATCAGATATATAACTTGCAAATATTTTCTCCCATTTTTTAGGTTATCTTTTTATTTTCTTGATAATGCTCTTCGATGCATAAAGGTTTTTAATTTTGATGTAGTACAGTATCTATAAAACAATGCAAAAATAAACTGATCTTTCTTTCTTTTTTTCTTTTATTTTTGAGACAGGGACTTACTCTGTTGCCTAAGCTAGAGTGCAGTGGTGTCGTCATAGCCCACTGCTACAACCTCAAACTCTCACACTCCGGGATCAAGTAATCCTCATCCCTCAGCCTCCCTCCCACCACACCTGGCCAATTTTTTTTTAGTTTGTTTTTTTTTTTGTAGAGACAAGGTATTACTATACTGACCAGGCTGGTCTTCAATTCTTCGCACCTTGGCCTCCTGGAGGATTACAGACAAGAATGACAGTGTCTGGCCATGAACTGATTTTTTATTATATTACTTTATTATTTTCCTAATCCTGGATTACCCTAGTTTCTTTGGAACCCAACATTAATTATCCCAGATATGTAAGGAATTTTTAACTTTACACTGATTAAAAGATTTGTGCATTACCACAAAAAAGACCATATCATAAAAAAAAAAAACAATAAAAGGGTCAAAACAAACAAACAAAACAATAGCATAAATTTTTATTTAAAAAAAAAAAAAAAAATTTTTTTTCTTTTTTTGAGACAGTCTCACTTTGTCATCCTTGGTAGAGTGTCACGGCATCATAGCTCACAGCAACCTGAAATTTTTGGGCTCAAGCGATTCTTTTGCCTCAGCCTCCCAAGTAGCTGGGACTGTAGGTGCCTTCTAGGCCCCACCACAATGCCCAGCTATTTTTTTACAGACAGGGTCTCACACTTGCTCAGGCTGGTCTTGTACTTGTGAGCTCAGGGGAATCCACTCTCCTTCGCCTCCCAGAGTGCTAGGATTTACAAGCGTGAGCCACTGCGTCTGGCCTTTATAGCATAAATTTTTAAAAGAAGAGGAAGATCCCAAAATCTTCCAAAGAAAACATGGAGTCACATACATAGAAATTAGGATCAGACTGGCTATTGCACTGCTCACCGCTCAACAAAAACATTAGACACCAGAACATAGCACAGTAATGCCTTCAAAACTGCCAAATAAGATGATTTTAATAAAAATTCAATATTCAGAATAAATATTAATTATGAGGTAACATAAAGGCATTTGAGGAAAGCAAAATTTGAGAATTTTACATTGCATGTTTCTGTTTTTATGAAGCTACAAGAAGAGTGACCTCAAAAAAAAAAAAATGGGAATATAAACTGTAAACAAGGCAATTATAGGATTGAATCTCCTATAATCTCAAAAGAAAAAGAAAACCTTAAATAACAAGGTACTTCCTTGAACCCTAAAATACAAGTGGATAAATATAAGCTGCCAGCTACAAGATCCCTGGAGCACTAATGTCTGCACAGGAGAAAGTGGAGGAAAGCAACTGTAATTTAAAACTGAAAATGTCAGCAAGGGCCGGCCTGAAACTGCCTCTACCTAGATACAGCCAATGTGGTAACATGCCATTGGCCCAACCCTGTCACGCACCTCATCCCCCGCCTTCTTTCCCCGCCCCTTCCCCACGCTCTATATACGCGGCTGCTTGACACAATAAAGTTGATTTCCTGCTTAAAAAAAAAAAAAAAATGAAATCAGAAAGGAAGAGCAAAGAGAGGGAGGGGAGTGGGGCTTTGGTGTGTGCCACACCTTTTGGGCGCAAGAGACGATTGTAAGAGGGACTTTACCTAAAAAATGCAATTAGTGTAACCTGGTTTATTGTACCTTCAATGAATCCCCAACAATAAAAAATAAAGAAATGAAGAAAAAAAAAAAAACTGAAAATGACCAATGAACCTTAAAACTTAAAAGCTTAGCAACTCAATCTGTGAATAGCAGCTGAAATTGGGAGAAGTTTCATTTCTAACAGCTGCTGAGTGCAAGGATCTGTAAGTGTCTGCGGTATGGTCTGAGAGACTGGAGATGGTTGAATTTGATGAATATTCCAAATGAACAACTAAAGCCCCACATGGAGAAGAAACTGCCGGCAACATCATCTAAATTAAATAAGTCGGGCAATTGGGCGGCGCCTATGGCTTAGTGAGTAGGGCTCTGGCCTCATTTACTGAGGGTGGCAGGTTCAAACCCAGCCCCAGCTAAACTGCAACAAAAAATAGCTGGACTTTGTGGCAAACGCCTGTAGTCCCAGGTACTCGGGAGGCTGAGGCAAGAGAATCGCCTAAGCCCAAGAGCTGGAGGTTGCTGTGAGCTGTGACGCTGTGTCTCTAAAAAAAAAAAGATAGGTACAATAGATGCAGAGTGGAAAGAAAATATAGATAAAAGTAGAAGGGAATAAGGCTAGGAGATATCACAAAGTAAGCTGCCATTATTTTTAGCACTTCACAAAAACAATATAAGAGGAAGTTTTAGAGCTGTGCTACCCAAATGGAGGTCCTGGCTGCATGTGGCTATTAAGCACTTACTGTATGGCTAGTCTAAACTGAGGTATGATAAAAATGTAAAATGCACACCAGATTTCAAGGACTTATCATTTAAAAAGTAAAATTTATAATTTAAAGTAAATAAAATTTATAATTTTATGTTGATTATATGTTGAAATGATAATATTCTAAAATAACAGATTTTAAGATACTATCAAAATGAATTTCTACTGTTTTTTAACTTTTTTAATGTGACTACAAAACGTTTATATTTCTAGCTTCCATAGCCCTGCTATCAGAGTTATGAAGTTAGAAAAGCTATTATAAACCATGCTTCCTTTTTAAAAGTTCATAAAGGCTAGTTTGAATTAAAAAAAGCAAGAGAAGATGGTGCTGCACTCAATACGGAAGGCACATGGGTGCTAGAGCTTCATTGGACACTTCATAAAGAACATGAAGCTGAGGCTGGGCATGGTGGCTCATGCTTGTAATCCCAGCACTCTGGGAGGCCAAGCCAGGTGGATTGCCTGAATTCATGAGTTAAGACCAGCCTGAACCAGAGTGAGACCTTGTATCTAAAAATAGAGGGTGTTGTGAAGGGCACCTGTAGTCCCAGCTACTTGGGAGGCCGAGGCAAGAGAATCACTTAAGCCCAAGAATTTGAGGTTGCTGTCAGCTATGATGCCACAGCACTCTACCAAGGGTGACAAAGTGAAACTCTGTCTCAAATAAAAAGAACACAAGGCTACCCCTAATCCCCAGTCAAGCAGGATATTCTGGACCATTTGTAGTCAGTGTCTCCTGAACAATGGACAGACTCTGGAGGAATAGGAAGCAGGAGCCAAGACTGCTGACCAGAAACACCAGCTGCCAGACTGTCTCATGAGAAGGAAAAGTTTTAGATAAAAAAGAAAAACAAATACATATTTGGTGTAATTCGAAGAGAAACTAACAGAAATTCCACAGGAAAAAGTTGCAGAGTAGAACAAGAAGGAGCAAGATATTGCAGAAATCAACCCCTACAGCAATGTTTTGCAACTTTTTTTATCTGCCAACACACTGGCAAGTTAAACTTCCACGGTACACTTAAATTACGTTGACCAAAAAAGAGTGAAAAAAAGAACACACTTTCTATGCTTTCAACTTCTTTTGAAAATAATTTAATTAATGATTTTTAAAATTTTTTGTGGCACAATAGCATGAGATATAAAATGAAGCAATAATGTACTACCCAACAGGATGAACAGAACAGTGTCCCACATGTCACTTTAATCCATCAATGTGAATGCTCTGAATACCCTACTTGAGAGATATAGGCTGGCTGATTGGATGAAAAAATACAACCTAAGGATCTTCCGTCTCCAGGAAACACATCTAACTCAAAAGAACTCATACAGACTCAAGGTGAAGACATGGGGAAAAATATTCCATTCAAATGGAAACCAAAAAAAAAAGAAAGAATAGCCATTTTCATATCCATTATAGACTTTAAAACAAAAATAGTAAAGAAAGACAAAGATGGTCATTTTATAATGATAAAGGGAGCAACTCAACAAGAAGTATAGCAATCTTAATACACCAAACACAAGAACACCTAACACAGGAGCACCCAGATTCATAAAGCAAACCCTACTTGAGTTAAGCAAAGAGAAACAGCAGTAGCATAACTGCCAGAGACTTCGACACTCCACTGACAGAACTGTGGGAGGTAGATAGGTTGACTTCTCAACGGGGTACACCCTGCCTCAATTCTGGGGTACCCAGGGGAACAGCCACAGATGGACAATCCCTGGGGGTTCATCAAAACCACAGAAGATGAAAAGAACCCGGAGGCACTGGAACAGGCGGGACTAGGCCCATGTGTTCAAGAGTCAACAGATGAGAGGGATTAAACTCTCTGAACTTTTGACATGTAGTTAGATTAGGAAATCTGGTTTACTTCTCCTGTAGGAATAGAACTTGCTTTTCCCTCCCCATTTGTTTAAATATACCATCAGCTGTTACCAATCCCCTGCTGCCTACCCAGTCTCTTTCTCTATCCAATCTTCCTGGAGATTTAGGATTCTTTCAACCATACCTTTTGTCATTTTTATACTTTGCATATGCACCTTTGTTGGAAATCAATAAAAGCCTTCTGAAGAGGCCAGAGAGGGGCTGCACTTTCTTGGTCTTACTACTCTGCCTGAGGTAATGTAAGCCTTCTCCAGGCTCTTGCAGACTTTGTTTTAAACTCATCTTCAGCATCATTTTCCCTGCTGGCGAAATTTCAAACCAGGTCAGGGTTCCCACACAAGACCCCAGACACTGTTTAAATAAAAAACAAAAATTACAACGATGGATCAAAAGGGACTCTAAAACAAATTGGTCTAACAGACATCCATAGAATATTTTACATAAAAACTACTGAATAAATATTATTCTCACTACAACATGAAACACTCTCCAAAAAAGATCAGATATTAGGCCACAAAACATGTCTCAACAAATTTAAAAAATGGTAGTTATACCATGTATCTTTTCAGACCACAGTAGAATGTAACTAAAAATCAACTCCAAAAGAAACACCCAGTTCTACAAAAAGTCATGAAATTAAACAATCTGCTGCTGAATGGTGGTTGGATCTATAATGAAATTAAGATTGAAATCAAAAGATTTCTTGATCCGAACAAAAAAGCAGACACAAGCTATCAAAATCAATGGGATTCAGCAGAAGCCATCGTTAAGGGGGAAAAATTCATAACCTTCAATGTGTACATCAAAGAGACAGAAAAAACACAAACAATCTAATGACATGTCTCAAGGAACAAGAAAAGGAAGAACAAAACAAACTCAAAACCAGCAGAAGGAAGGAAATAACTAAAGTCATAGGAGATGAAATGAAATGGAAAATAAAAAACCGTACAAACGATAAGAGAAACAAAAGTTCATTCTTTGAAAAGATAAACAAAACTGACAGGCCTCTTCTTGGATTAACTAGGCATAGAAAAGACCCAAATAAACTCAATCAGAAATAAAAAAGGAGATGTTACAATTGATACCACAGAAATATAAAATATCATCCATAAATACTATGAAAATCTCTAAGCACATAAACTTTAAAACACGGAGAAAACAAACAAATTCCTGTAAAAACACAACCTCCCAAGATTTAATCAGAAAGAAATAGAACACCTGAACCAACAAATAATGAACAACAAAACTGAAGCAGTAATAAAAAAAGCTTCCAAAAATAAAGAAGCCCAGATGAGATGAATTCACAACAGAATTTTATCAGACCCACAAAGAACAGTTGGTACCCATACTACAGAAACTATTCCATAATATTGAAAAGGAGGAAATTCATCCCAACTCACTCTGCAAAGCCAGTACACCTTATACCAAAGCCAGGAAAGGACATAACAAAAAAAGAAAACTACAGATCAATATCATTTATGAATATAAGTGTAAAAAATCCTCAGTAAAGGGCAGCACCTGTGGCTCAAAGGAGTAGGGTGGTGGGTTCAAATCTGATCCCAGCCAAAAAAAAAAAAAAAAAAAAAAAAAAAATCCTCAGTAAAATACTAGCAAAACCCAAGTGAGCTTCATCCCAGTCATGCAAGATGGTTCAACATACATAAATTAAAAATATGTGATTCACCACATAAACAGAAGCAAAAACAAAGACTATATGATCATCTCAATAGATGCAGAAAAAGCATTTGACAGAATTCCATACCCTTTCATGATAAAAAAAAAAGCTCAACAAATTAGGCATAGAAAGAACATGTCTCAAGATTATAAAAGCCATATATGACCCACAGTCGACCTCATGCTGAATGGGGAAAAGTTGAAAGCATTCCCACTAAGAACTGGAATAAGACAAGGGTGCCCAATGTCACCACTTCTATTCAATGTAGTGTTGGGAGTCCTAGCCACAGCAATCAGGCAAGAGAAAGAAAGTATATACAAATTGAGGTTGAGGAGGTCAAACTATTGCTTTTTGCTAAAAATATGATCTTATGTCTAGAAAACCCCAAATACTCCATAAAGAAACTCCTGTAATTGACACATAAATTTAGCAAAGTGGAGGAGAAAAGTCCTATTTACTATGGTGGTTGAAAAATTGGATGGCTACATGCAGAACTGGATCCAAAGCACTCACCACTCACAAAAATTAATTCAAGACGGATAAAAGATTTAAATGTAAGGCATGAAACCATTAGAATGTTAGTAGAAAATGTAGCAAAAATTTCTGGATATCAGCTTATGTAAAGAATTTTTAAACAAGACTCCAGTGGAAATCATAGCAATAATAAAAATTAATAAATGGGACTTGATTAAATTAGAAGGCTTCTGCACAGCTAAGGAAATAATCAACAGAGCAAATAGACAGCCTACAGAATGGAAGAAAATATTCACAAGCTAACATCCAATAAAGGACTAATAATAAGACTCTACAAGGAATTCAAACCAATTAGCAAGAAAAAAGAAGGGGGAAAAAGATATGAACAGAAGCTTTTCCAAAGATGATAAGACAAATGGCCAATAAACATGAAAAACTGCTCAATGTCAGTAATTATCAGGGAAATGCAAATTAAAACCCAAGGAGATCTCACATTACCCCAATTAGAATGGCTTTTATTTAAAAGTCCAAAAACAGGCCAGGCACCGTGGCTAACACCTGTAATCCTAGCGCTTTGGGAGGCTGAAGCAGATGGATTGCTTGAGCTCAGAAGTTCAAGAACAGCCTGAGTGGGACTCTCTACTAAAAATAGAAAAACTATACGGGTGTTGTGGTGGGTACCTATAGTCCCAGCTGCTTAGGAGGCTGAGGCAAGAGGATACTTTGAGCCCAGGAGCTTGAGGTTACTATGAGCCATGATGCTGTGGCACTCCACCCAGGGTGGCAGAGTAAGACTCTGTCTCAAAAAAAAAAAAAAAAAAAAAAAAGTCCAAAATTGTTGCTAGCATGAATGCAGAGCGAAAAGAACACTTATGTGTACACTGTTGGTGTAACTGCAAATTAGTACAACCTCCATGGAAAACAATATGGAAGTTTCTCGAAGAACTAAAAGCACACCTACCACTTGATACAACAATCCCACTACTGAGTATTTACCCCAAGTAAAAGATGTAATTTTATGAAAAAGACACCAGCACTCAAATGTTTATTGCAGCACGATTCATAATTGCAAAGATATGGAATCAATCCAAGTGCCCATAAATTCATAAATGGATTTCAAAATGTGGCGTATATGTATTATAGAATATTACATAGCCATAAAGGATGAAGTGAGGCCTTTTGCAACAATTTCAATGGAAATAGAGACCATTATCCTAAGTGAAGTATCTAAGGAATAGAGAAACAAACACCATACGTACTCATTATTAAAGTAGAATTAACCAATGAACACACGTGCACAGAGAGGAACAAAACTGTGGAAATCAAGCAGGAGGAAGTGGGAGGAGGGGATGAGCAAAAATCTACTTAATGGGTACAATGAACACTATCTGGGTGATGACCACACTTACAACCCTGACTCAAGCATAACAAAATCAATACATGTAACAAAAACCATTTGTAACCATGTAATATTTTGAAATAAAAATAATTATAATAAAAACAAGCAACATAAAAGGATTAAGGTTAATCTCATACAGTGTAATTACATTAAAAAGAGAAAATAAAAGGAAGAATAACGTATCTACAATGAAAGCATACCAGAGAGACATGCCCACAAAACTGGCTCAGTGCCCATAGCTCAGTTAGGGTGCCAGCCACATGCACTGGGGCTGGTGGGTTTGAACCCAGACCAGGCCTACTAAACAACAACTACAACAAAAAAATAGCCAGGTGTTGTGGCAGGCACCTGTAGTCCCAGCTACTTGGGGGACTGAAGCAAGAGAATCACGTAAGCCAAAGAGTTTGAAGTTGCCATGAGCTGTGACAGCACAGCACTCTACCAAGGGCAACATATTGAGACTCTGTCCCAAAAAAAAACAAAACAAAAAAAGAAAAAAAAGGTCAAAATTATAACCTAATATTTCTTTTTTGTTGTTGTTTGGGATTCACTGAGGGTACAAAGAATTAGGCTATACTGATTACATTTATTACCTAATATTTCTAAACAAACTCAAAGACATTAAGGACCTGATACAAAATCTGAATTTGTTTTAGATATAAGAAATGAAAGAAGAAAGTATGGGGTAAAGGAAACACTGGATCAGGAGAGCAGCAAAGAGAAGTTTCTGTTTAAAAATTTAAAACAATTAAAAAGAAGTTTCTTTTTAAAAATTTAAAAACTGTAAAACAGCCAGTTTACCCTGAAGCAAGAAGACAAACATCTGAGAGAAAAGTTTCCAAAAAACCAAAAAGGGAAGAAGATACAAAAAAGTAGATATTTGATAATGCATTTAGAGAAAAGAGTGTAAAATACAAAACTAAGTGAAAAATCATTATTCCTAGAAAAATTAAAATTGTGCAAGCAAGTAAAGGCAGTCATAGCACATCAATTGGTGCTTCAGTGAGTAACTTTTGTCTATTTATAATTATATAAACATTGACTGCTAATTAAATACAGATACATGGTGGCGCCTATAGCTCAGTGATTAGGGTGCCAGCCACATACACCAAGGGTGATGGATTTGAACCCAACCCTGGCCAGCTAAACAACAATGGCAACTGCAGCAACAACAACAACAAAATAGCTGGCGGGTGCCTATAAATTCCAGCTACTTGGGAAGCTGAGGCAAGAGAATCGCTTAAGCCCAAAAGTTGGAGGTTGCTGTGAGCTGTGATGCTACAGCACTCTACTGTGGGAAACATAGTGCAACTCTGGCTCAAAATATATATATATAAATAAAATAAATAAACACAGATACAATAATATTAGGAGGTTGGGAATGGGACATTGAGAAGGAGAACTAAATGTTTATCATGAAATACAGTTAATGTCTAAAGTTGATAAAAGAAGACAGACATTATTTTTACATATGAAAGCAAATATAAGAAAGAATTAAAAGTGGTTGCCTCTCTTGGCTTGGCACCTGTAGCACAGTGGTTATGGTGCCAGTCACATACACTGAGGCTGGCAGGTTCGAACCCAGCCCAGGCCTGCTAAACAACGACATCTCAATGACATAAAATAGCCAGACGTTGTGACAGGTACCTGTAGTCCCAGCTACTTGGGAGGCTAAAGTTAAGAGAACTGCTTAAGCCCAAGAGTTTGAGGTTGCTGTGAGTTGTAACACCATAGCACTCTACCAAGGACAACATAGTGAGACTCTGTCTCTAAATAAATAAATAAATAAATAAATAAATAAATAAATAAATAAATAAATAAATAAAATAATTTGTCCCAGATCAAAAAGCCAGTAAGTGAGAGAGCCATATTGTGTACCAACATAGTCTATCTCGTCCCAAAGCCATGTTCCTGACCAATGCTCTTTACTGAGCCTCAAACATCTATTATGGGTGAAGCTGCAAAGAGGGAGTGCTCTTAAAACTAATAAGAATATTCCTCATTCAAATATTTAGTTATTAAAGTCAGAATTTCATTTTGTACTTCTGCCTGTCCAAACAGCTATTTTTCTACATTTTTAAACAACCTTTGGATCACATGTAGGTTAGACTTCATATCCATTACTGAAATGCTCCCACAACGATCGTCATTTCTTTCTCTAATCAATTGTGTCCCATCACCAGAAGTCTGCAGTATTTCCCCCAGTTGTGCTCCAGTTCCTAGAGGGCCTGTGCCCTCCAATGGTCACATGCTAGTATGCAGCCGGATGCAGCATCTGCACAAATTCCTTCAATGACAGACATTTCTTTCTTAGTACAGTGGCAAAACGCACATTATAAGACGAAGAAAATACTGAAGAGCAAACAAAAAATACATAGTAGGTCTTAATGCATTATTTTTTTAATTAAGGGGATGACATTATCCTTAGATTCATGAGGCAGAACATGGACATTTACATGGACAATTATTTTACTACCGGCTCCAACGCAGGCAATTCAAGTATACCAGAGCATTTTTTGAAAATACAACACTACTGTATCATAGATCTTTCGAAGGGGAAGGGGGACTGAAAATGAAAATACTGGAAAATTTCTGAGATATATACCAGATCATAAAATTGCTATGAAAATCATCACAAGACTATCCAAGTCAGACTAAGAATACTCAAGTTAACAAAATTCTTATTCCTTTCTTTCACAAAAGAATATATGATTGATGGGGAGCTCCTGAGTATAAGTCCTATAGTCACAAACCCTATGTATTTTTTCATGTATAGAAGCAATAAAAGAAATACATTTTTTATTTCAAAATAGTCAGGAGCTATAAATGTTTTAGGTCACATGGATTGCTTTTGTAATGCTTGAGTCCCAACTATAGATGTGCCCATTACACAAATAGTGTCCATTGTACCCATTAAGTAGTATTGGCCTTTCCTCACTCTCTCTTCCTTCCCTGGTTTATTTCCACTTAGTTTTATTTCTTTCTGTGCTGACATGTGTTCATGAGTTAGTTTCAATTTAATAGTAAATACACATGGTGTTCATTTTTCCATTCTTGAGATCTTTCACTTAGAATGGTCTCCAGTTCAGTCCAGATTGTTGCAAAAGGTATTGCTTCATCATTTTATAGCTAACTAGTAGTTTATGGCATACATATACCAAATTATATTAATTCACTCAAGAACTGATAAGCACTTGGGTTGATTTTACATTTTTGCAATTATAAACTGAAATAAACATTTGAGTGCAGGTGTTTTTTTGGATGTAAAGTCCTCTTTTCCTTTGGGTAGATACCCAGTAATGGGATTACTGGATCAAATAGAAGGTCTACTTTTAGTTATCTGAGGAATTTCCATACTGTTTTCCATACAGATAGTACTAATTTGAAGTCCCATCAACAGGGCCTCAGCAGTCCTGTCTCTCGGCACCCACACCAGCATCTATTGTTTGGGGACTTTAATAAAAGCCATTCTAATAGGCATAAGGTGATATTTGTTTTAATTTGCATTTCTCTGATGATTAGTAACATTGAGCTTTTTTTTTTAATGTTTGTTTGCTACGTGTTTTTCTTCTTTTGAGAGGTTTCTGTTCATGCCTTTGGCCATTTTTAATAAGGTCGTTTCCTTGTTGATTTGATTGAGTTCTTTGTAAATTCTAGATATTACCTTTTATCAAATGGCTAGCTTGTGAATATGGTCTCCCATTCTGTAGGTTGTCTTTTTGTTCTAATGATTGCTTTCTTAGCTGTACAGCTTTTTAGTTTAACCAAATCCCATTTATTAATCTTTGTTGTTGCCATGATTGTCATTAGTCTTGGTCATTAATGCTTTACCTAGGCTGATATCTAGAAGAGTTTTTCCTACATTTTCCCCTAGAATTCGTATGGTTTCGTGCCTTAAATTTATTTTATCCATCTTTAATTAATTTTTGTGAGTGGTGAGAGGTTTCACTCTTTTGCATGTTACTGCAGGTAAATGAAATTACAGAAGGCTAACCCTTGGATGGGAGAGGGGGATTACTGTATTACTCCTACTTTCTTTTTATTTTTATCTGCAGGGAGCATCCTTTTGTCTATGTAAATCCTTAAAGATGAAGTGAGTCTCTTGCAAGCAGAATATAGTTGAATCTTGGTTTTTATCCATTCAACTACCCTATGTCTTTTGAGTGGAAAATGTAATCCATTTTGAATGCAAAATAATTACTGATAAATAAAGATTTATTACTGCCATTTTGTTGTTTCTTGGTTGTTTTATAGGTCCTTTGTTCCTTTCTTCCTCTTTTCCTTTGCGATTTGATTTTCTGTAGCCCTTTGATTTTCTTATCTTTTATATATCTACTGCAGGTTTTTGCTTTGTAGTTACCATAAAACTTACATAAAGCATCTTGTAACAGTCTATTTTAAGAGGATGGTTTCAGTCACACAAAAAATTGTGCACTTTTCTTCTCACACATGCACTTTGTTTTATCACAGTTTACTCTTTTTATATTGTACATCCATTAACGAGTTATGGTAGCTATAGTTTAAATTTTTAACACTTGTCTTTTAACCTTTTATACTAAAGTTACAAGTGATCTACATACCACCAATATAGTATTAACAGTATTCTAAATTTTTATATATACCAGGTAGTTTTATACTTTTATATGTTTTCATATCACTATTAGCTTTTCATTTCAGCTTAAAGAACTTGCTTTAGCATTTCTTGTTAAGTCGGGGCTAATGTACTCGTATTATTATTAATCTCCTGTGACAATCACCAAACACGATCTTTTATAGTTTCCAAAGTCTATGACTCTGCCTTAGCTCTGTCTCTTACACTGATCCCTTTCATTTCTGCTGATTACAGTTTGGGAATGTGAAAGGTAGCCTAGATCAAGATAATTTGAAGCAAATTAATTGTACCAGCAAATAAACAATGGCTATTCGTTATTAGAAGGGGTATAATTCTGCTTTAAAATTATGAGCACAAAAAGGACATAGTGGTTCACACCTGTAATCTCAGCCCTTGGAAGGCTGAGGCTGGTGGATTGCCTGAGCTCATGAGTTCAAGACCAGCCTGAGCAAGAACAAGACCCGTCTCTAAAAAAATAGCCGGGATTGTGGCAGGCACCTGTAGTCCCAAGTACTTGGGAGGCTGAGGCAAAAGAATCAATTAAGCCCAAGAGTTTAAGGTTGCTGTGAGCTGTGAGCTGTGACGCCACAATACTCTACCAAGGGCAACAAAGTGAGACTCTGTCTCAAAAAAAAAAGTAAAATTATGAGCACAGAGGTCCAGTCTCAAATTCTTAAAAACCCTTCTTTTAAAAAAAGAGCAATAGATATAAATAGCCTTTTATTACCTCATGGCACCTTTTTATTTGGCCAATTAAAGTAAAAAAGGTAATCAAATAAGCAAATTAAATGATAAAAGAGACACCAACATTTTCCATATTTTAATTACCATTATTGCACCAATACAGCATACGTTTTATATACATATATCTTCAACATTTTCAATTTTTCAGGAATTCAAATACATAATATATTATCATCTTGAGAATACAAAGAACACAACATGGAAGAAGATTGAGAAAATAGGTTCTCAGTATTTAGTCACTAGTGATTCTACAGACTTTCCTTTTAGTGTTTTCTATTGGAATTTTAAAATGTCCTGCCATGGCTCTGCAAGAATAGAGCTGCCTGGAAGAGGAGGCAATGAAAAACAATGGACCCAAAGTTAGAAAAAGTTAAGAAAGAAATTCTAGAGAATAATATATTTTGAAACTAAACATAAAGACTCCCTTCAGCCAGAGAGTGTATACATCCAAATATGTGCTTAGGGACAAATTTATACCCTCCCATTTCATCCTCAAAGTCGCCCATTAACAAACAAAATAGATAGTACTCAATCATCTGAGAAGTAGAACTCTCTTCACAGCATTGCATAAGGAATGGTGGAGCAGAAAGGAAGGAAAATGGTGGGAGAGCAACTTGCTTTTGAGATACCCTAGGTAATAGGAATCAAATCCTTAGGCAAACCCTATCATAGATAAAGCTCTGACTTTCCAACTTCCTTCATAAATGACAATATACAGAATAGCAGCTTTCTATTGAAGAGCTAAGTGAATTAAAAAGAAATGTTTATGGAAAGGGGCCAGATACCCAGCACCAAGGCAACATGGGTACCAAGCAAGACTTAAATCTTTCAACCTTTCTGCTCTATAAATTGGGTTAAAAACTCTAAAACCCTTCAATTTTAGGTCAAATAACAACAAAATATAAATTAATGCTGTGTTTTAAATGTAGCAACTAGATAGAGCTGCAAGAAATGAAATACTCCAATAGACTAAAACCTGGAAAGCAGAGTCTTCTGAACCTCTTTGATGGCAGAGACACCCACTGGTCAAAGATGCTGCACTATTCAAACAGAAAAGAATAGTGATGATGCCACCAACACGACCCTCTTACCATAGAAGAGACATGTAAACACACAAGAGGGTGATGGAGCTGCATCCAGCACTGGATAGTCACTGGACAGGATAAGCCTGGAGGAGGCTATACAGCAGAGACTCCAGAAACAGGTCTTTCTCCACACCTAACCCTATCAAAATTCTGAATTTGTAAACACTAAGGGCAGCCTATCCATTTTTTAGAGTCCTAGGCTTTCAAGGTTATTTCCCCTGAAATTACTAAATAGGGCTTCACAAAGAGGCACACGGGGTCATGAGATGATTCTGAAACACGTTAAAGAATTTAAGAGATAGAGAAAAATTTTACATGTTTAGAACTCATTCCCCCTCAAATAGACACTGGCATTTTGAGCCCTGCATAGTCAGCCACAAATATAATAAAATTGAATATTCTCCTGCACTGAGAGTAGGCAAGAGATAACTGATACTCTCTTGGCTGTACAAGTGACAACGTAGGGGAGTGGTATCAATCAGCTTGAATGCAATGGAGAAGCTATGGAAAAGATTGTCCAGTCATTTTGGTTCCGGGGAGGGAAGGGGTTCCTGACTTCCCTCACACATTGGTGCCCTTAGGTCATTTTTATTCCTCAAGTCTGTCCTTAATGTCCTGCCAATGCTATTCAAAACTGGACCCAGTTGGATGGCTGTGGTGCCTGGTTTGGAACAGAGCTGTAAGACAGGGAACAAAGAGAAAACCAAAGACATAATATTAAGATAACTACTCCATTCTTTACTTATAGTTTCAAAAAAATCGCTACTCAAAATTTTTGAAACCATACTTCATAGCAGTTCTACTTGCCAAGGCCTGAAATATCCTGCTCTAACCTCATCCTACAGCTTTCTTGTCCTACCATACCCAAACTAATTTTCTTTCCCTAGAACTCCTGCAAAAAAACTCTGTGCAACTTGCAAATCTCCTGTGTTCCCAGACCACGATTTCATTTGTCTGTACATATCTTCTATACCCGGACTAAAAGTAGGCTGGTTACACTGTGCCCATTACCTGGATGCAGTGCTAAAGTCTCCCCACAAGTCATTGCTTGCAGAAACTGGAGCTGGTGCTGATGTCGTGACAGGAGCAGGAGAATCCAAATCTAAAAGGATATCTGAATACAAGGTAAGAGGAGAAAAAAAGACAAGAGGAAACATAATAAAAATCCCAGAAATGAAAACTTAACTTTCACACAAAAAATCTGTACACAATGTCACAGCAGCTTTATTCATAACAGCCCAAAACTGAAAAGTCATATTTTCTTCTCTTGGTGACAGTTAAACATACTGTGCTACAGGCATACCAGGGAATACTACTCAGTAATAAAGAACAGACCTACGTAGCTATAAAAGAGAATAAAATAATGCCTTTGACCTCTAAACTTGGATGGAACTAGAGACCATTACTCTAAGTGAAGTTAACATGGAAAAACAAACACCATATGTACTCTCCAATCACTGGGAGCTAAACAATGAGCATACACAGGCACAAAGAGATGTAAAGGACAATGGAAACCAAGAAGGGAGGGTGAGAAGGGGTAGGAGGTAAAACTTACCCGTCAGGTACCATGAACACTATTCTGGTGATAAGACACACTAAAAGCTCTGATTTAAGCATTATACATGATATCCATGTAACAAAAACATTTGCGCCTCCTTAATATTTTGAAATTAAAAAAAAAAGAAACAGAGACTATTGATATACACAACTTAGATGAATCTCAAGGGAATTATACTGAGTAGAAAAACCCAGTCCCAAAAGGTTACATGCTATACAGTTCCATTTATAAAACACTCCTGAAGTGACAAAATTATAAAGATACAAAACACATTAGTGATTGCCAAGGGTTAGGGAGAAAAGAAAAAAGGCTGGGAGGGAAATGGGCATGGTTATAAAAGGGGACACAAGGGATCCTGGTCATGATGAAACTGTTCTGTGGTCTGACCACAGTGGTGGATCCATGAACCTACATATGATAAAACTACATAGAATTAAATACACATAAGCACAAACATGCACACATAGAAATGAGTACAAGTGAAGCTGGTGAAATCTAAGATTAAAAGATGGTATCATTGTAGACTTCCTGGTTGTGATATAACTACAGTTTTGCAAAATATTACCTTTGAGGCAAACTGGGTAAAGAGTACATAGGATGTCTTGGCATTATTTCTTGGCACATATTATTATATATGTGCATCTATAATTATCTCAAAATAAAAAGTTTAATTTAAAAATTATTTTTTTAATCTTTCTTTTTTTTTTCTTTTTGGAGACAGAGTATCACTTTGTTGCCTTTGGTAGCATGCCTTGGAGTCACAGCTCACAGCAACCTCAAACTCCTAGGCTCAAGCAATTTTCTTGTGTCAGCCTCCCAAGTAGCTGGCACAACAAGCACCTGTCACAACCCCCGGCTATTTTTTGAGACGGGATCTCGATCTTGCTCAGACTGGTCTTGAACTCCATGAGCTCAGGCAATTTACCTGCCTCAGCCTCCCAGAGTGCAAGGATTACAGGTGCGAGCCATCAGTCTCCAGTGCCTTCTGGCAACATGAAAAGAAATAGCCTGTAACATTTTCACCTCAAAAATTCCAAAAAGAGAATGTTTACCCTGAGTAATCAATTTGATAAATGACCTTCATCATTCAATACATTAAGTTAAAACTCCCAGATTCTAATATCTGGTTCTCCAATCTTAGGAAAATTCCTTTCTCAGTTCCAAAATTCTCATTTTCAAATGAGATGATTTAACTAGGAAGAAAGAACCAAAGTGTATACAGCAAACCCAGATGTCTTCTCCTGTTCTCTCAATCGCCCTTGTGAAGAAATGAAAAGAATTAAGAAACAAAACTTTTTGGTTTTGGTTTTTTTTTTTTTTTGGAGACAGAGTCTATGTTGCCCTCAGTAGAGTGCCGTGGCATCACAGTTCACAGCAACCTCTAACTCTTGGGCTTAAGCGATTCTCTTGCCTCAGCCTCCCAAGTAGCTGGGACTACAGGCACCTGCCACAACGTCCAGCTATTTTTTGTTGCAGTTGTGATTGTTGTTTAGGTGGCCAGGCTTGGGTTCAAACCCACCAGCCTGGGTATAAGTGGCTGGTGCTATAACCACCATGCTATGGGCACCAAGCCAGAAACAACATTTTTTGAATGGCTACTAAGTTCCAAGTAATGTGCTAAGTGCTCTCACATCATTTAATGCTCACAATTCTGGAGTAGTTTAACATCTCCATTTTGCAGCTAAGGAAATTGAGACTCAGAGAACTTAAGTAATATTTACCAAGCACATTCAAATATAAAGTAGCAGAGCCGTGACTGATACCTTAGTCTATCTGATTCACAAGCCTACTAGCATCAAACCAAGGAATAATGAAAGAAATGGCTTTTTTAATAACCACATATTTCTGCCAAAGAACATACCAGATACCATTGACTGTTCACCAGAAAGAGCTTTTAGTCCTTGCCAGAGGCTGCCAGAATCACTTTGCCATATCAATAGCCATTTCATGGCAAAACATCAAACTTCTCCTTAAACAAACAGGTGTTACCCAACTAAAACATAAGATATGATTTCACAAAGTTAGCAATACTAGATTTACCTGCATCACTACCTCCATGGCTAGATTTTGGAATGGGTGGTGGGGTGACATGATTGCTGATGGCAACTGAGGAGGACGGTGGGGGAATAGTGACTTTGCCTCCAGGTGGGGGTGGGAGTAAGCTTAAGCCCCCACCCACTGTAGTCTTAGGCTTAGAAGCACCTCCTTTCTTGGTTGTAATGTTCTACAAAAGAAAAAAAGAGGAAGAACAAGAGAGAGAAAGAGACATGTCACAGGTTTACAGAAACATAGGAAAGTAAAGTTATTTAAAATCATACTTACCCCAATACTCAACTTGATGGTCTGTCCTTCCTTGAACCCCAGATCCAATTTGGGACGAGTATCCATTTCTTGAGATTCTTTAGAAATCTCAGATTCCTGCTTTACCCACCTTTGGGAACATAGTAAAATATCTTAGTTTGGGATTCCCTGAAAGCAAAGTCTGATGCATAAACGTGAGTATATTTAGTTTATATGAAACAAGATAGAAAACAGAATAAGAGACCATGAAGAGTGAAGAAGAAAGGAACAAAACCCAAGAAAGAGGACAACTGGGATTCAACCGTACTCAGGACTCGCTGAGGAAAAAGTAGAGCCTTTATCTTCCAATTCTGATCCCCCATAATTGAGGGCTACCCCAAGAGGGAGTTAGTTCCTTAGCCCTTCCAGGTTACACTTCTATGCTGAGTGGCCTTCCACAACTTCAGAGTCCTGAGACCAAAAAACAAGAGTATACTTGGCCTTGAGAAAGGAAGATGATGGTACACATAGTGCCGTCCACCCAAATCAGGTGGGCTGAAGAAATGTTGCAATAGGCACAAAACATGTCATTTATATAAGGTAACAAAATTTGCCCACAACTCCCCACGTAAGTCACATCCAGCCCTGCTATTACTCTACACCTGTCTCTACCAAAAACTAAAAGCAAGGCAAATTCCCCAGAGGTATAAACAAATGCATCATCTCAAACCATCGAACAAGGACTCTAAAACATATTCCAAGCTATAAGGAAAGGAAACACAGAACAGATAAAAAGATAACCTATAGAAATAAAAGTTATGGGGAAATTTATATTCATAATAAACAAGTTTATCAATAAAGAAACCAGGTGATAAAAGAGATAATGCCCATTCAACTGAAAAGCAGCATTCCCATAAACATTTAACCTGGTAACTAAGGACAAGCTTCACTCACTTGAAGTGATCTTGCAAAGAGACATTAAAGTCGAAGGCATCTCCCCGATCTGCAAAGCCAATGCCGATGAAAGCACTGCGCCCTGAGAAAAAGGTAGGAGGACTCAGAATAAAAAGTGTCCACTATGGCAAATTCTCCCTCAAGGAAAATATAACACTTAACCTAACTAGATAAAGTGAAACATTTTCTCACAGGCCAACAGTCAGCATACATACCAATGGGACAAATCCTGCCATGGCTTCTTTTCATAAATAAAAGTTTTAGGCCCGGCACCTGTAGCTCAGCAACTAAGGCGCCGGCCACATGCACGGGGGCTGGCAGGTTCCGGGGCCTGCTAAACAACAACTATAACAAAAAAAAAAAATAGCTGGGTGTTGTGGTGGGTGCTTATAGTCCCAGCTACTTGGGAGGCTGAGGCAAGAAGATCGCTTAAGCCCAAGAGTTTGAGGTTGCTATGAGCTGTGACGTCACGGCACTCTACCGAGGGCAACATAGCAAGACTCTATCTAAAAAAAAGAAAAAAAAGTTTTACTGGAACGTAGCCACATCAATTTGTTTACATATTATCTATGGCTGCTTTCAAATTGCAACAGCAAAACTGAGCAGTTGCAACAAAGACCATTTGACCTGCAAAATCTAGAATATCTCTCTGTTTGCCAACCTCTGGTGTGGAGAAAAGATTGAGAATTATAGGCCTACAAATAGGTAATTCAAGACAGTCCCAACAAAAACTACCACAAACAATAAATGGGAAAAATGAGTTAATTCTGTTGTTAGTTATTATAAACTAAAATAAAATCTTACGCCCTCTAGCCAACTGAATGGACTCCCTCGTAGCCAAGGAGACTCCAGAAAAACCTTAAACCTGAGTTGCTGGCCATAAGGAAAACGAAGGTCAGACATGCCTAGTGATGCCCCATCCCTTCTGGAGTTACTCTTTTTAACAATAAGCTAAAAAATCATTAACAGGTGTAAGGCCATGTTAGATAAAGGTTAAGCCACAGCTGCGAGACATCAATTTACTTAACAGATCACTTGATTCTAGTTATGTCCTATGACTTGTCTCTGATTAACAGATTTCATTATTTCAACTTAACACATTCCAAGCCTTTTCAGGGGTCCTCAAACTGCGGCCCACGGGCCACATGAGGCGGTGTGATCATATTTGTTCCCATTTTGTTGTTTTTACTTCAAAATAGGAATTTGTTCATAGTTTTGTTTTTTTTTTAAACTATAGTCCAGCCCTCCAACAGTCTAAAGAACAGTAAATTGGTCCCCTGTTTAAAAAGTTTGAGGACGCCTGCCTTAGATAAAGGTTCATTTCTTTAACCAATTGCAAATGAAAATATCTTTAAGCCCAGCTACAATCTCTGGGCACTTCCCTCCCCCCATATCCTGCCTTTTCAGGCCAAAACAGTATGCCTTCCATGTGTTGATTTATGATTTTATATGTAATTCCTATTTCCCAAAATGCATAAAACCAAACTGCAAACCAACCACAGAGAGAACACTTGCTCAAGGCTTCTTGGGCATGGCTCTCTGAACCACAGTGACACACATTTGACTCAGAATAAGCCTCTTTAAATTTTTTTACAGAATTTGGTCTTTTTCCCTTGACAATATGCATTTTGATTTGTTTAAGTCTACCTATGAATCATCACATCTTGAATTTGTATTCATGTATACAGTATTACAAATAACATGTTAATCCTTCTCCTTTAGCAACTATAGCAACTTTGGAAGAGGAAAAAAAATTTAGTAAACTGAAGTAAAACAAATGCAACTGGGACACACTTTCATTGAAGTGCACTGACTATTTTCCTGACTACATCTCATTCAAAGTCCAGATCCCTTACCAGTACCATCCTGGATCCGGATTACAAAGTAGCGGCTGGAATCTGTCACTGTCTCCACAGCAATACCAGGATATTGTTCTACTGGTGCCTGAGCAAAGAGCTCCCCTGATAGGTAAGAAAAAGACTTCTTTGAGCGAAAGAAGCAAAAATCTAGAACTTCAATTAACAAGTATTTCCATTCCAGCCCCCACCTTTAAGTATTATAAAAGCACACTAAACCAATCTCCTTAATATCAGAGGGTCACCTGCATGGATTACCTGAAACTTTATCCTCGAGTTTGATATAGGCTACCTTTCCTTTGGAAGTGATTCGGAGGCGACCAGTCCAATCAGGCTGGTCTAATTTCCAGTCAGATGCCCTAGGACAGGAAAACAGGAAACTGTCAGCGGCGGCACTCATAACTCAGTGGGTAGGGTGCAGGCCACATACACCAAAGCTGGCAAATTCAAGCCTGCCCTGGGCCTGCTAAACAATGACAAATGCAACAACAACAACAAAAAAAAAATAGCCAGATGCTGTGGTGGGCCTCTGCAGTCCCAGCTACTCGGGAGGCTGAGGCAAGAGAATTGCTTAAGCCCAAGAGTTGGAGGTTGCTATGAGCTATAACGCCATGGCACTCTACTGAGGGCAACATAGTAAGACTCTGTCTCAAAAAAAAAGAAATCTTGCTGCCTTTACCTTAAATGTGTATCCAGAATCTAGCCACTTCTGCCACCATCATGACACTTCTAGATTATTGCACTGGTCTCTTAGCTAATCCCCCTGGTTCAGTCCCTGGGTACCTACAGCTTGTCTCCATTCAGGAGACATAATAATCCTTTTAAAATATAAGGGCTCTTTTTTCACTCAAGTGAAAACTGAAGTTCTTATAATGGCCTAAAAGGCCCTGCATGTTCTGGTCTTTTATTACCTTTCCTGCTTTGCCTCTAACTCTAACCACAGTGGCTTCTTTGCTGTCCTTCAAACACACTGGTCACTCCCCCCAACTCCCTTAGCACCTTTGTACTAGCAGTTGCCTATGCCTAGAGTACTCCTCCCGACCCATCCGCATGGGTGACCTTAGCATTTGCTTCGCATTTTTGCTCACGTTTCACTTGCTTTTCTTTCTTTCTTTTTTTTTTGAGACAGAATCTTAGTCAGTCACCCTGGGAGAGTGCCATGGCATCATAATTCACAGCAACCTAAAACTCTTGGGCTAGAGCAATTATCCTGCCTCAGCCTCCCAAGTACCTGGGACTATAGATGGGTGCTAGGCCTAGCTAATTTTCTATTTGTAGTACAGGCAAGGTCTCTCTCACTCTTTGGAGTGGAACAGAAAAAGAAAAATCAAGGATGATTCCAAGGTCTTTAGCCTGAGCAAAGGAATGGTCAATAATTAAGATAAACAAGGTAGAGCATGTCTGGGAAGAAAGATCAGGGGTTTATTCAGTTTTGGATACACTGAATTTGAGATATCTAATAGGTTTTCAAGAGAAGATATAAAACAAAGCAGTTAAATGTATGAGACTGGAGTTCACGAAAGACATCTGGGCTGGAAATACAAATGTTCATAAAAATATTAGAAAACACTGAACATTTATAATCTGTGTTATAAATGAACTTGAATGAAATCTATGATATTATTTATGACCAATTTTGCAAAATATTGCACTCTTAATTTGTTCTGCCAGACATATGGAAAAGGAATGGCAATGTAAAAGTTATTAATAATTCATCCCTTAGGAACCTAAAGACTAATACTTGCAGGCTAAAAAAGCAATAGGGTTGTCTGGGCAAGAATGAGTTTAACAGGATGGTAAGGAAAAGGCTGAAAAGGAGGAAAGTGAAAATTAAAATAAGTCCAGGTTTTGAACAGGCTCTGTGAGATAAATCCTTCTCATTCCCTTCCCTCTTAATGCCCTGCCCTCAGAGATGCTTAAGTACCTGAATCTGAATCCAATCCAGATTAGAGTGTCCTAAAGGTCTCCATATATTACGTTTTTTTTAAATGAAGTATTACTTATCCTAGACATCACCAAAAGCTAAACATAAGTGTAAATGGGCTATTAAAAATATTAGGAATAAGCCTATTAGATGTGTTTTTCTTGGACAAGTTACTTATTTATCTCATGTATCTAGTGTCCAATAGTTAACAAATTCTCAGTAAATGGATCGATATTCATGACAGCAATTTTACTCAGCCTTGAGTCTTAGTTCATTTCCGGCTCCAACACCTAGATTAAGAACTTCTGATTTTGCTAGTCTTCTGACAGTATTCTAAACTGACCTCACAAATTTTCCTTTTCCTTCATAATAAAACTTTACATATAAATCATTATTATGTTTCACAGAAGATTTTCTACATGTAGATTTTATTAAATCCTTACAACAGTCATGTGAAATGAGCATGAAAAGCCTAACACCAATCTCTCTCTCCAAATGACAAAAAAGGCAACACAGTATTATATACATACTAATGCCTAACTTCAAAGTCCAGTATTCTTTCCAGCACAGTAAAACACACCAACAAGAGTTTAATATTGAGGAAGCTACAGGAGGAGGATAGTGAGGAATAAAAAAAAGTTTTATAGGTTGGAAAATCATTATCTGCCCATTTTTTAGTTTCTCATCAACCTAAATTTTTCTTCTCATAGTCTAGAAGTCTGGTCAGTGAACCTCTGGGAAAGGACGGCTTACACTAGGTGAATCAAAGTCAATGATTCCCTTTGGTCTTATCAGTCACTCAAAGGGAGGATTCCTCCTACTTGCTAAAAAACCCAGTTTGTCCTTTAACAGCAACCTAGAGAATACATCATGCTCATAATGTACAATAGATTCTGCTAAATAATAAGAAATATTAGGGGCGGCACCTGTGGCTCAAGGAGTAGGGCGCCGGCCCCATATACCGGGGGTGGCAGTTTCAGCCCCAGCCCCAGCCAAAAACTGCAAAAAAAAGTAAAAGAAGAAATATTAGGCAGACAAAAAGACTGAAAAATAACATCTATCAAGTATCTATTATGTGCCAGACATTATGGCCATTTTTGTGAAAACTAAACGAGAGGATCTTGTAAGCTTTCTTCTATACATTTTTATAAATGAGGAAACTGATATTAAAAAGTTAAGTGATTTGCCAAAGGTCACACAGTAAACAAATGAAGACTCACAATTCAAACTTAGTTCTGCTCACTTCATTCACTTTACTGAAAGAGTGATTGGTGATAAAAATGCTTCTTGGAGGCTAAAAAATGCCAATTGCATGGAAGACACAGAAGGATAGTGAGAAAGGGTAAAAAGAAAATTAAGATATTGTTCGGATGGCTCTGTGCAGTTAACTGGCATAAGAATAAAGGTAGTGGAGAGGGCAGCTCCTATGGCTCAAAGGAGTAGGGCGGCAGCCCCATATGCTGGATGTGGCGGTTTCAAACCCAGCGCGGGCCAAAAAAACTGCAAAAAAAAAGGCAGTGGAGGAACAGCAAATAAGTAGAGAATGCATAGGGGTGAGAGATGGAAGAAGAAGAAAAAGAACAGAATCCCACTTTGATGTGTGTCATACCCTTTAGGAAATCTTAATTCCTAAAGTTGGAATTTGACCAAGTCGGCTATTTGACCTTATTTAACAGTTAAATGAATGTTCAACCATGTGATTAGGTTCATCTATATAATCTACTAATTTCTTCTTTCAGTTAAAATTTACAGGGTGCCCACTGTGTTCCAGACACTGTGCTAAACCCTGGAAATACAAGATTAAAAAAGACCTTGAGTTGTTCAGTCTAGTGTGGAGAATGAGGAAACTAAACAATCCATTATAATACAGAATAAAGAATACCATAACAAAGACAAGAATGGAGTGCTACGAAAGGACACGGAGAATACACCTAAGCCAGAATGGAAGAGACAGACAGGACTTTGCAAAGGTAAGTAATACTTACGTAGTATCTGTGACTACCATCAAAAAGCATGTTGATTCCTATTCATGGTCAATATGGGGCCTAACTGAAACCTTCTTGAAAGTAAAACTCCCTATTTGCCAAAAGAACCTATAGGGTCAGAGCACAGACTGGCAGGCACAAAGATATTGATTCATGATAATGGTAAGGAGGCAAAATCAAGAACAGAAGGAGAAGATAACTTTTCAGCCAAGGTAATGACAAATGCTGAGATGAAAAATCTTGATGGTGATGTGAGTCAGAGTGGAACAGTATCTTATAACTACCTTATGGTACCATATATTTCTTACATTCTTTCATATCCATTATATGATTTCATTTTACACTCCAAAAAAACCTTTGCCAGGTACCTATCAGTAGAGCAGGTATTATTTTCATTAACTTTTTTTTCTATTCTACAAATGAAAAAAACTGAGGTTTGGAGAGATTAAAGAATCTTTCCCTAAATTATACAGTTAAGTAGTAGCCAGGGTTTACTCTCTTTTTTAACATGTAACCTACTGAATTCTCTTTCTGCTAAGTAATGTCCTACAATAGCCTCAGACCCTCAGTCATTGATTACAAGATAGTTAGGTAGACCGTGCAGAAAAAATGTTGTTTTAACTTTGGGAGGAAAAGCTTTAGGAGTGATTAAGAGAGGAGGTATAGAAGAAAAACAGAAAAAACTATATTAATTATCAATAAAATATAATAAAAAGAAACAAAATGAACAATCATTGGAAAACTTACAATCGTAACCCCACTGGCAGAAGAACTGATGGGAAAACCGACTGGTTGGTGATATTTGGTGGAAAAACTGACAACAGCACAAAAGCTAAATGAGATCATCCAGAGAATGATATAATGATTACCCACAAGCGTGCACCAGTTCTGGAAGTGCGTGTGCGTGTGTGTGAGAAAGAGACAGTGAGTGGGGGGTGGGGAGGAGGGTTTAAGGATAACTAGCTGAAGGACGCAAAAGAGCGAACAGAAGGTGACTGACGACGAAGTAGGCATGCCTGGATGTGGATGATGGGGCGCAGATGGGTGTCCCGGACCGCCACGGGGGAGGAGGGATGGCATGATGCAGGACGGTAATTAAAAAAGAAAAAAGCCGGCGGAAACACAGATGATGACAGTCAGGAGAGAAGAAGATGGAGCAGGAGGACAGGGCGATGACAATCCTGCCCGGGAGGTGCCGACCCCGAGACAGCAGAGGCAGGGACGGGCAGGGTGCTGAGGAGGACAGTGTCATCCCCGAGAGGGTACGCGTGTGCAGCAGCGCCTCGGGGTTACTACCTGTAGCCGCGGTTGGAGGCCCGGGGCGGAATCCGATAGACGCTGACGTCCGGCTTTACACACAGCACCGACTCATACTCCGACTCAGTAGCCATCTTGGCTGCGCTATCCGCGCCGCCGGGGGCGGGGCGTAACCGGGGTCGCGACCTAGGGGCGGGGCTCGCGAAGCGAAACTTCCGCTTGCGCCACTTCCGCGTGAGTGCAGTCTAGTTCCCGAGATTAACCTGTTTGGTGACGCAGAGTAGGGGGTCCATATTGAATCTCGGAAACGAGGCTCTACGGCTCACCATTTTGGGTAATGGGAAAGATGCCTCCCAACGCGTGACTCACCCATGGAAATCTCTAGTCTTGGAGAGGGACTCAGAGAAAGCGCCATCTTATTTTGTGCCCGTGCCTCCAGTGCTGTAGGAGGAAACCTGGCGGGTTGTTTGCCAATAGTCACTTCTTACCCGTAGTTTCCTGGCAGAAGAGGAGTATCTCCTGTCTGTAATCCCAGACTGGCTACCTCCCCGAAATGTATGAGCTGGTCATACATTCAGTGGATTTTAACACTAAAGACTAAACGTTAAAATTACCCAGTCTGATTGTATTGCCTAATACTCTATTTCCAGGACGACACTTGTTGAAATATTTTGTCGCACTGTTAGCTTGTATTCCGACTATCTTTGGGGATAATTTGAAACTAAATTAGATCAACCCAATTCCTGACAAATTTGGGAAGTCTAGTGAACTAATGACCGCTAATTGCTCCCATTTCTAATGATAACAGTTTTACTGCACGCTCTTCCATAAATAAGTTCTTTATGCACTCTGAAGGTAAATTTACCACAATACTATAACTTTAACACTGCTCAGAACATTGGCAAATAGCAAAACCGAGATGTGAACTCGTGTCTGACTACAACAGCAACTATCTTCATCTCTTCTTTATATTGACTACTTGAAAATCTGCCTCTAATTTATCTACTGTACCTGAGAAAGTGATGCCTTAAAGTTCAAGAAGAATTATTCTGGCTGGGCTCAGTGGCTCACCCCTGTAATCCTAGCACTCTGGGCGGCCGAGGTGGGTAGATTGCTTCAGCTCAGGAGTTGGAAATCAGCCTGAGCAAGAGGCCCCTTCTCAACTGAAAATGAAAAACTCAAGCAAGAAGATCCCTTGAGCCCAAAGGTTTAAGATTGCTGTGAACTGTGACGCCATGGCATTCTACCAAGAGTGACAAAACGAGACTTGGTCTTAAAAAAAAAAAAAAAAAAAAAAAAAAATTATTCTATCTTTATCAAGGGTGTGGGGGAATAGACTGTCTTCATACACTGTTGGCAGGAATATAAATTGGTACAATATTTTTGAAAGGAAATTTAGCAGAATTGATCAAAATATTAACCTTTAATTTAGCAATTCTAATAAGTATTTTTAGAGAAGTCCTTATATGTGCAAAAAAGTATGTACAGTGTTTATTACAGTATTGTTTGTAATAGTGAAAAAATAGAAACAATAGGAATGTCAATAGGAAATTGTTAATGGCTTATCTATTACTATGGGATGCTTTGTACTGACAACGGCCACTGATCTTCTAAATTACCATTAAATATAGGGCACTGCTGGCTCAGTGCCTGAAGCACAGTAGTTATGGCAACAGCCACATACACTGAGGGTGGTGGGTTCCAGCCCAGGCCAGCTAAACAACGGCAACAAAAAAATAGCCAGGTGTTGTGGCAAGCACTTGTAGTCTCAGCTACTGGGAAGCTCAGGCAAGGGAATCACTTAAGCCCAAGAGCGAGGTTGCTGTGAGCTGTGATGCTACGGCACTCTACCCAGGGTGACATATGGCACTCTACCCAGGGTGACATAGACTCTGTCTCAAAAAAAAAAAGAAAAAAAAAATATATATATATACACATACATACATACATACATAGCACTGCTAAACCAGCCCTGGTGGGCTGGATGAGCCTACCTGTTGACATCTAGAGATTGTTCATTCACTTCCAAGGCCTGCTATCATAGATAAATTAGAAGACTGGAGTCCATGGTACCAGTCAAGGACCCAGGGTGCTCTGTGCACTCAGTGAAGTGTTCACTAGTTATAAATTTAGTCTAAGTAGAAATACTTTGAAGATGTAGCCACCTTGATAACGAGATATTTTAACCTTGTAATCTATAGGTGAGGAACCATTAAATGTATACTATGCTGATTAATAACACGGCTGATGTATGCTTTTGCTGTAAGGGTACAAAAACAACAGAGAAATGAGAACAGAAAGTTCTTTGAAGAGCTATCTTCACTGCTCTCCAGAATTGCTGGCATTCCTGTAAATAAAAGTGGAACTTGTTGATCTCATCCTCTTCTTCATTTATTGGCTTGGTGACAGATGGACAGACTCCTTGGTCCAGCAACAGTACTAGTCAGAAGTAGAGTTAATATGTATACATGTGTACGCACACATACAGATATTAAGGCCACTGAAAGAAAGTTAAAATGGTTTTAAGCCAACAACAAAAAACATAGCATTATCAGTTTGTATCAAAACATAGAAAAATTGTATATGTACACATGTAAAGTATTGAAAGAGTCTCAAACGATAGAGGGCTAAATGAGGAAAAGGAAATATCCTTATCTACCCCATATACTTCCCTGTTGTTTAAGATTTTATAATGAGAATATATGTACCTAATATCTTGACTGAATACATGTAAAAAACAGAAGGACAGAATAGTGGTCTCTTACTTGTTCTGTATTTCTAACTCTATGATCTCATCTGAGGCTTAGGTCATATGACCACACCACATTATACCTCTTTTGTTTCTCTGTTCTGTTAATATCGCTGACAATCATTTACTGAGGGATTCTGGTATCTGATTCACCTTTTTTTTTTTTTTTTTGAGACAAGAATCTCACTATGTCACCCTTGACGGTAGAGTGCTGTGGCCTCACAGCTCACAGCAATCTCAAATTCTTGGGCTTAAGCGATTCTCATGCCTCATCCTCCCAAGTAGCTGGAACTACAGGCACTCACCACAACGCCCAGCTTTTTGTTGTTGTTGTTGTTGCAACTTGTCATTGTTGTTTAACTGGCCCAGGCCAGGTTCAAACCCACCAGCCTCGGTGTATGTGGCTGGCACTCTAACCACTGTGCTACGGGGGGCAAGCCATGCTTCACTTTTTACTGGTTTACACTCTTCCTCTCCTCCCTTGGCATCCTCTTAGAGACTTCAAAGTCCATATAGGTAACTCTTCCTAGTCATACAATCCCCTTTACCTCTAGTCCTCTTTGCCTTTTTGACCCCCACGGCACTTTTTTACTGACCAAAAAAACTCCATTTCTGAAATCTTGAACTTTAATATGTAGCTTATCACACTCTTATCCTAACTTTTCTCACCACGATAGTCCCATTACATCTTGTTTTTCATCATGTTCTGCACATGTTAACGTTCTGTTTATTCCTAACCTATCCTTGTTTCAACTGTTCTGTTGCCCCCATCTTTAAACTTTTCTCTTTCTTTCCATCACAACCGCCCCAGAAGACTCCAGTAAAGTATATTTCAACCATCAAACTCCATGATTCCCGCAAAAGCCTCCAGTCAAGTATATTTCAACCATCTACCTCCTTTTTTCCACAAGTATAAAGATTGGTGTCCTTAAAAGTTTATGGTTTTGAGACTCAGCTTTGCCCTTAACAGGCAGACTTGCCATTTCTAGTTTTTATTCTCATTTCCTTCAAGGATTGTTCCAAATGTTGCCTTTAATTTTAAACCTTTTTGTCTTCTTTCTTGACAGATAATCATCTTACCACATCCCTAAGAAAATAACATTTGTGTGAACTGTCTTATTGCCACCTGGCAGTTCTTGGTCTTAATCTGCGTCTTTACCTATTCTTTCTCCTATCATCTTGTATGTGCCCTGGTACTACTCAACCTCCTCCAAGGCCTCACTCCATCAGATATTCTTTTTCCTATACTTTATTCTAAGCGTAAGTGTGACTTTTCTTTTCCCCTTTCAGACGTGGTCACACTTTGTTGCCCAGGCTAAGGTGCAGTGACATAATCATGTTCACTGCAACCTCAAAATTGTGGGCTTAAGTGATGCTCCTGCTTGAACCTCAAGAGTAGCTGGGAATACAGACACATACCACCTTACCTGGCTAATTTTTTTTTTCTTTTTTTTCTTTTTTTTTTTTTTGAGAGATGGGAGTCTCACTATGGTGCTCAGCCTGGGTTTGGGCTCCTTATCTCAAGTGATGCTCCCACCTCAACTTCCCAAAGTGCTAGGATTACAGGTGTGATTCATTGTGCCTGGCTTAATTTTTTTTTTTTTTTTTGATAGATTCATAGGGTACAAGTTGAATTCTGTTGCATGTAAATATTGCATAATAGTAGAAGCTGAAACTCTGGTATCTTAAAACTCCCATTTTCTAGTCATTCATTTTCTTCAGCCTTTTATTCAAGTCCTTTCTATCTTTAAACACACACACAAACAACCTTACTTAACTATTTCTTTATATAAATTTAAAATTCTCTTGTGTCTCTATCTCTTCATTTAATACAGATTTAAAGTTTTTTACCTTTTCACAGCCAATTATAATTCATTACAATAAAGTCCATTCTTGTTTCAACTCACTCATCTTTTTCATTCTTAACTCACTACCGTCTTAACTTCTGCTCCTAATACTCCATAACAGGGAAAACTATTGTCATTAAGGTCATCAGTGACCTTCAAATAAGCAAATCTTAGTAGAATCATTTTATCAATGTATTTAATCTACTAAATACATCTTTGTTCTGTCCTTTCTATTCTTACTACCCTATTTCAAGTGTTTATCCATACATACATGAATTCCTTGCCATTTACCCTACCTCTAGTCTTGTCTTCATCCAACGTATCATGCCCAAAAATCTGCATCCATTCACTCCCCTTGCTCAAAATTCTTCAATAATTTTCCAGTACTGGGAGGCTGAGGCTTATATTCACTCACTTGAGCTCGGAAGTTCAAGATTAGCCTGAACAAGAGTGAGACCCCCATCTCTACTAAAAATAGAAAACTTTAGTGTCATGGTGAGGGTCATGGTGGGTACCTGTAGTCTCAGCTACTTGGGAGGCTGAGGAGGAAGATTGCTTAAGCCCAGGAGTTTGAAGTTGCTGTGAGTGAAGTTGATGCCACAGCCCTCTAGCCTGGGCAACAGAGTCAGACTCTGTCTCCAAAATAATAATAATTTTCCAGTACTAGTAAGATAAAATGCAAAACTATTGCAAGGTAAATAACTCTCTTCATTACCTTGTCCTGGCTTATCATAGAAATAGAGCCCTTGCCCACCTTTTTCTCTATGTCTTCCAACCTTTCACCTGAAATTTCAGTAATCCTCAACTATTTTTGGTTCCCTGAATCTTCATATTGTACATATTCTTTATACCTTCACGTGCATTAAACTGCCTGAAAAGGTTCCCCTAGTGTGTTAATTCAGCAAACTGATACTTTCACATATCAGCCCAAATAATTCCTTGTCTGTGACTTTGCCAAATAATTTAGAAGCTTTTTCTCTAATACTTCCATTTAATTCTGTTGTATCTTTTTGTTATACCTTATATGTTACTACACTCCAAATATCTCCAACTAAAGCACAAGTTCCATAAAATGTAGAAGCTTTGCTTTTTCATCTTTAAGTTCCCAACACTCAGCACAACATCATTCACATAGTAGGCATCCAATAATTTTTGTCTAATATTGCAAATTTTCAATTTAAGACTAATCATTTAATTTATTAATTTGTCAATTTCCCCAAATTCCCCTATTTCAGGACCCTACATGAATAGGAGGCTGAGGCAAGAGAATTGCTTGAGCCCAAGAGTGTGAGACTGCTGTGAGCTATGACACTACAGCACTCTACCGAGGGCAACAAAGTGAGAGTCTATCTCAAAGAAACAAACAAACAAAAAAAAGTCCATATCTCTATATAATGTACAACTTTATACCAGCAAATTCAACAACTTAAATGAAATGATCATTGATAGAGACAATTTTCAAAAAATAATTCAAAAAATATATAGAAAATCTGAATGGTCTACTGAAGAAATTGAATTAATAACTGAAAACCTTCCCAGGAGAAAACTCCAGGCCCACATGGCTTCACTAGAGATCAAACATTTTAGGAAGAAATAATATAAACTCTATACAAACTTCTCTAAGAAAATATAAGAGAAAAGAACACTTCCCAACTAATTTTTATGAGACAATCAGTACCTTGATACAAAACTAGACAAAGATGTTACAAGAATATAAAACTATATGCCAATATCCTTCATGAGCAAATATTCTTAATAAAATACCAACAAATCAAATCCAACAATATGTAAAAAGGATATAATATGCATGACCAACTGGAGTTTACTGAAATAATTTAAGGTTAGTTTAATATTCAAAAGTTAGGCCACAAGCAGTGGCTCATACCTGTAATCCTAGCACTCTGAGAAGCTGAGGCAAATGGATTGCTTGAGCTCAGGAGTTCAAGGCCAGCCTGAGCAAAAGCAAGATCCCCATCTCTACTAAAAATCAAAAAACTAGCCATGCATTGTGGCAGGAGCCTGAAGGTTGAGGCTGAGGCAAGAAAATTGGTCAAATCTAGGAGTTTGAAGTTGCTGGAAGCTATGACACCATAGCTTTAGCCTGAGTGACAGAGTGAGACTTTAGCCTGAGTGACAGATTGAGACTTTGCCTCAAACAAAAAACAAAACAAACAAAAAAAAATCAAAAATCAACAAATGTAATACACCATATTAACAATAAAGGGAAAGCACATGATTTTCTCAATAGAGGCAGAAAAACAGGACATCATCTCCCTCACTCTCACTGACAATGTCATCCCTAGCTTAGTTTAGCTGATCATGTTGCAATAATCTGCCCAAGTTTAACATTTGTATTCATCCTGAACAGATTTGCATAGTCTGAAATGCCCATTTCATTTCTTGGTAAGATGTCTTTAGATCTAATTTAAATAACAATTTATTTGAAAAGTTTTTCTCAACTCCTCTAAACAGGACTAGTAACTGCCTCCTCCATGCTCCCTTGACGTTCTTTATACTTCCTTTAGTTCTTATCACGTTGCATTCAGCTGCATATTGGCATATCTGATTTCCAAGGGCAAGAAACATGTTTGTATTTTCCCAGCATCTAGCACAGTTTCCAGATTGTAGTAAAAGTTCTTCATATTTGTTTGTTAAGTGATCATTTCAGCCCACTTTGATAGTGATTAATTGTTCTTTCCAATCAAGATATTAATAATTAGAAATGTCTTGGCTGGAATTCACCTCTGTCCACCACTGGGGGGTAGTAGCTACACAATTCAGAGGTTCTGGGCTGGAGAATAGATTAACTGTGCTAAAAAAAAAAAAAAAAAAAAGATAATTTTATTATATTTGTGATTTACTAAGAAGATTTGTGATTTAACAAAATTAAACAAAAGCACTTGTGTTGGAAATGATAGAGTCATTCCCCCATCACAAATCTCGATTGATTTTAGACATATTTTAAACATGGAAACAAATCATGGAACAGGGAGCAGTGGCTCATGCCTATAATCCCAGCACTCTGGGAGGCTTAGGTGGGTGGATTGCTTGAACTCACAAGTTCAAGACCAGCCTGAGCTAGAGCAAGACCTTACCTCTAAAAACTAGCCAGGCATGGTGGCAGGCACCTGTAATTCCAGCTACTCAGAAGGCTGAGGCAGGAAGATCACTTAAGCCCAGGAATTTGAAGTTGCAGAGAGGTATGATGATGCCACTGTACTCTTCCCAGAGTGATAGAATGAAACTCTGTCTCAAGAATAATAAAATAAATAATATTTAAATGTAAAAACAAAACTACATATTTCTTATGATGGCATACATATGTAATAAAAGAATAAAAGCATGAAGCAGAAGAAAACCAGTTTCTTTAGGGAAGGAGAGAGATAAAGACATGGGAAAAGACTATGCCAGAGTTTTACTTTATTTTAGTGTCCTGTATGTTTAAAAAATATCTGGAATAGGCCAGGCGCAGTGGCTCATGCCTATAATCCTAGCACTCTGGGAGGCCCAGGAGGGTGGATTGCCTGAGCTCATGAGTTTGAGACCAGCCTAAGCCAGAGGAAGACCACACCTCTAAAAAAAAAAAAAAAAAAAAAAAGCTGGACATTGTGGCAGGTGCCTGTGGTCCCAGCTACTTGAGAGGCTGAGGCAAGAGGATCACTTGAGCCTAGGAGTATGAGGTTGTTGTAAACCATGACACCATGGCACTCTACTAAGGGTGACAAAGAAAGACTCTGTCTCCAAAAAAAAAAAAAAAAAGAAGTGTACCATGGAATATTATTCAACCATTAAAAAAGATGGAGACTTTACATCTTTTAAATTTACCTGGATGGAGTTGAATTACATTCTTCTTAGTAAAGTATCACAAGAATGGAAAAATAAAGACCCAATGTATGTCATACTAATATGAAATCAATATATCAATAATTACATGCTCATAAGAACAATAAAACACTGATATAGTCCAGTTCAGGGGTAGAGGGAAGTGGGAAGGTGGGGAGGGTGGATGTTTGGCAGGAGGGAGGGCATGAGGTGGGATCTCACCTAATATGCACATTGTGAGAGTGTATAACATGCCCCAGCTCTTCTAGAAGTGGACCTTTATCCTGGAAGTGAAAATACTGTAACCTAAAAATTGTACCCTCATATTAATTTGAAAAAAAATTTTAAAAACTCAAAAAAAAAAAAAAAAAAGACTTGGTGCCTGTAGCACAGTTGTTACGGTGCCAGCCACATACACCCAGGCTGGCAGGTTTGAACCCAGCCTGGGCCAGCTAAACAACAATGACAATTGCAACAAGAAAGTAGCCGGGTGTTGTGGCGGATGCCTGTAGTCCCAGCTACTTGGGAGGCTGAGGCAAGAGAATCACTTAAGCCCAAGAGTTTGAGGTTGCTGTGAGCTGTGATCCTACTGCACTCAACAGAGGGTGACCAAAAAAAAAAAACAACTCATCTCTAAAAAAACAAACTAGCCAGGCATTGTGGCAGGTGCCTTCAGTCCCAGCTACTTGGGAGGCTAAAGCAAGAGGATCACTTGAGTCCAAGAGTTTGAGGTTGCTGTGAGCTATGGCACCACCATGGCACTCTACCAAGGGTGACAAAGTGAAACTCTGTCTCAAAAAAAAAAAAAAAAATACCTGGAAGAAATATAATAAAATATTAATTTATTGATAGGCTGATTAGTTTTGACTTGATAAGCTAATGTTAATTACATTATTTTATGGAACTTTTTTCTGTTTTGAAATCTTTATAATAATAAAGTGGAGACTGGAATTCCAACAGGCAAAAAAAAAAAAAAAAAATTAAATAAGAAAGAAATGCCCTGAAATTACTGATAATTGATATGCATTGTTTAAAATGAGTATGTGCAATGTTCAAAAGCACACAACAAACAAATATATATAGTATTTACACGGACATAGAAAAATCGTGACATTCATAGAGCTTCATAACAGTTTCCATCTAGGAAATGGACTTGGAGCAAGACCTTGTCTCTCTAAAAAAAAGAAAAAAATAGCCAGCCTTGTGGTGGATGCCTGTAGTGCCAGCCTACTCAGGAGGCTGAGGAAAGAGAATTGCTTACGCCCAAGAGTTTGAGGTTGCTGTGAGCTATGATGCCACAGCACTCTATTGAGGGTGACAAAAGTGAGACTGACTCAAAAAAGGAAGGGAAGGAAGGAGGGAGAAATGGACTTGGGAGAGGGGAAGTAGAGAAATAATTTGACTTCTTTTGTTAATACATGTCTGCATTTTATTCTTACAATAATCATGTATTAGTTTTGTAATTTAAAAAATGAACATTTTTGAAAGTTGAAAATATATACTTGTCTTACCGTGATTTTAAAATGTTTTAATCAAATAGTAAAGTCGACCATTGACCTAAATCTAGCACCCCTACTTCTTGCTTTGCAATGCTGTGGTGTAGCTGCTGTGTCAAGTTAAACTGGCTCTACTTGTAAATTTGACAATCTCTAAATCTGAGGGATAATGAATTATAACTTTTTGTAATTTATTTACTGCTGTTTCTCCAACTCCTAGAACAGCGCGTGACACGTGGTAGGTATTCAATCAATATTAGTAGTTTGAATGATAATGAACTAGAGACCTAGAGAGAAAAAAAAGACAAGTCCTCAAACTATAGTACTTAGGATCAAAGCCACACTAGCCTTTTGAAGAAAACTGTACCAGGTCCTAAAACCCTAAAAAGCGAAGGGGGGTGGGCAGCACCTGTGGCTCAAAGGAGTAGGGCACCAGCCCCATATACCGGAGGTAGTGGGTTCAAACCCAGCCCCTGCCAAAAACTGCAAAAAAAAAAGAAGCCAAGAGGGAATATATCTCATTGACTTGAAGTTCCAAGTGAGAATTCTAAAGTTAGAACTGTATTTCCTGGGAAATATTCTTTCCCACCTATGTCCAAGCTCTAACAGTGACAGAATGTGGATGGATAGTGATTTGGCCCTAGGGAGGTTTACAGGAATGACTCACTTTTTGAGAATCTCCACTCCATAACAAGGATGTGAGACATGTGGCAGGTGCTGGATGTAATTAGGAAAGGAGCAGGAACTAAAGCTAAAGATAACTGCTTTTCCCTCCATTTTTGCCATCCTCTCCAATGCCACCAAACCCAAAAACAGCAGAAGGAATTTCTATTCCCTACTATAGTTACCAGGCTGCAGATGCTTAACTAAGAAATACTTGATTTCCAGAGTAACGTTCTTATTCAAAGAAGAGTCTTAAAAGACATTTCTTACATCCCAAATGGTCAAAAAAATTAAAAATCTGTCAATACCCAATGCTGGCAAAGATGTGGGACAATGAGCACTGATGGGTATCTAGTAAAGTTGAACTTGTTTATACATTATCACCCAAGAATTCATCACTTAGGTAGAGCCACTCCTGTAAATATACACTAAGGAAAATGTGCAAGAATTTTGTTGCAATGTTGTTTAGCATTTATAATAGTACAACATTGATTTTTTTTTTTTTTTTTTTTTTGGGAATTTTGCTTTCAACTGGCTTTCACTCCTCTTAGTTTTAAAGTTTTTTTTAATTTTCTTTCTTCCCCCCCCCCCCCCCTTTGGTGATTCTCTTGCCCTTAGCCTCCCAAGTAGCTGGGACTACAGACGCCTGCCACAATGCCCAGCTTTTTTTTGGTAGAGATGGGGTCTGACTCTGGCTCACTTGGGCTCAGGCTGGTCTCCAACCTTTGAGCTCAGGCAATCCATCTGCCTCGGCCTGCCAGAGGGCTGGGATTACAGGCGTGAGCCACCACGTCCTGCCAATAGTAAGACATTAAAAGTAACATGAACAGTCAGGCATGGTGGCTCAAACCTGTAATCCTAGCATTCTAGGAGGCCAAAGCAGACAGATCACTAGAGCCCAAGAGTTGGAGACCAGCCTGAGCAAAGGGCTCTGCTAAAATTGAAATATTATTTAGGTGTTGTGGCAGCTGTCTGTAGTCCCAGCTATTTGGGAAGCTGAAGCATAAGGATCACATGAGCCCAAGAGTTTGAGATTGCTGTGAGCTATGATGATACCAAAGCATTCAACTGTAGGATGACAAAGTGAGACTTTGTCTCAAAAAAAAAAATATATATATATATATATATATATATATATTATATATATATATATATGTATATATATATATATATATAATATATATATATATATATACATATATATATATACAGAGAGAGAGAGACAGAGAGAGTGAGAGATGACAACATGAATGTCCCTCATTAGAACAAGTATGTTGTGGCATATCCATAGAATAGAATAGTACAAATGATGAATATGAATCAACTACTTGTGGGGATCAACATGAAAATTGAATAGATGACAAAAACACAACATTAAGCAGGGAGCACCTTCTGTCTTTAAGATTACAGAATGCTTTCACATACACCATCTCATCTATTTCTCACAGCAATCTTATCTAGTATGTAGTATTATTTCTATTTCCATAAAAAATATGCTGATATACAGAAAGTTCAGTGACTTCCTAATCTAATATTAGGAAGCCAATATTGGGAGGCTGGCTTTTGGATTGGAGGCTGAGGCAAGAGAATCACTTATGCCCAGGAGTTTGAGGCTGCTTCCTAATCCAAAAGCCAGGAAAGGAAAACCCTAAATTCCTAATATCAAAGCAATAGCTGGCTCTTACTTATATTTAAATGCCTGCATGTATTATGAGAATTTTTGTGCTCATGGCTGAATTATAGTAATGACTAACATTTATTAACTACTGAGTACTATTCTACATGCTTGTAACATTGTATCACTAATCCTCACATGAGATAAGTACTATTGTTATCATGTTCTCTTTACAGGTAAAGAAACGGATACCATGTGATTAAGTAATTTGTACACAGTCAGAAGTAGCATAGATTTAATTATCTCCAAACCCAGGTCCTTAACCAATATGTAATTCTGTGTCAATAATGTGTTCCTTAGCAGAGCATGGTGGTTCACACCTATAATCCCTGCACTTGGGAGGCCAAGGTGGGTGGATTGCATGAGCTCACAGGTTTGAGACCAGCCTGAGCCAGAGCAAGACGTGTGGTGGGCACCTATAGTTCCAGCTACTAGGGAGGCTGAGGCAAGAGAATCACTTAAGCCCAGGAGTCTGAGGTTGCTATGAGATACGACGCCGTGGCACTCTACCAAGGGTGACAAAATGAGACTCAAAAAAAAAAAAAAAAAAGTGTTCCTTCTCCCCTCAACGTCCTCATCTGTAAAATGGGCAGAACAGATGAATTATAGCAATTACAGTAGATCCTTGTTATTCATGGATTCCATATTTGAAAACTGGCCTATGTGATAAAATTTGTCTATAATCTGGCTTGGTGCCTGTAGCTCAGTGGCTAGGCACCAGCCACATACACCAGAGCTGGTGGGTTCAAATCCAGCCTGGACTGCTAAACAACAATGGCAACTACAACCAAAAAATAAAAACATAGCCGGGCATTGTGGTAGGTTCCTATAGTCTCAGCTACTGTGGAGGCTGAGGCAAGAGAATCGCTTAAGCCCCAAAGTTGGAGGTATAATCCCAAAGCCAATATTTGTAGTCTTTTATGATCATCCTTAAACATGCCAAGAGTGGCAAAAATCTTTTTTTTTTTTTTTTTGTAGAGACAGAGTCTCACTTTACCACCCTCGGTGGAGTGCCATGAGGTCACAGGACTCACAGCAACCTCCAGCTCTTGGGCTTCCACGATTCTCCTGCCTCAGCCTCCCAAGCAGCTGGGACTACAGG
>CAUYPK010016012.1:0-21627 GCA_963574355.1 Loris lydekkerianus | reverse complement strand
CCTTAAAGAAAGATAGAGACTTTACCTCTTTCATGTTTACATGGATGGAGCTGGAACATATTCTCCTTAGCAAAGTATCCCAGGAATGGAAGAAAAAGTATCCAATGTACTCAGCCCTACTATGAAGCTAAACTATAGCTTTCATATGAAGGCTATAACGCAACTATACCACAAGACTTTGAGGAAAGGACCAAGGAAGGGGAAGGGAGGGGGGAGGTTTGGGTGGAGGGAGGGTGATGGGTCGGGCCACATCTATGGTGCATATTTTTATCTATAATAAAAAAAAAAAAAAATAGCCAGGCATTGTGGCAGGTGCCTGTAGTCACAGCTACTTGGGAGGCTGAGGTAAGACAATTGCTTAAGCCCAAGAGTTTGAGGTTGTTGTGAGACTCTGTCTTAAAAAACAAAAAACAAGGAATTAAATCAGCATCAAAATTTGCCTAGGCTATTCTTTTTCTTTTTTTTTTTTTGAGACAAGAGTCTCACTTTGTCACCCTTGGTAGAGTGCCATGGTGTTGTAGCTCACAGCAACCTCAAACTCTTGGACTCAAGTGATCCTCTTGCCTCAGCCTCCCTAGTAGATGGAATTACACTTGGATATTTTTAGAGATAAGGTCTTGCTCTGGGTCAGACTGGTGTAAAACCTGTTAGCTCAGGCAATCCACTGACCTCAGCCTCCCAAATGTTGGCATGAGCCACTGCACCTGGGTCTGCCTAAGCTATTCTTAAGAGGCACTGCCCATCAAAAATTTCTAAGTGGTGGGCAGCACCTGTGGCTCAGTGAGTAGGGCACCAGCGCCATATACCAAGGGTGGCGGGTTCAAACCCAGCCCTGGCCAAACTGTAACAACAACAACAAAAAATAGCCAGGTGTTATGGCATGCGCCTGTAGCCCCAGCTACTTGGGAGGCCGAGGCAAAAGAATCACCTAAGTCCAAGAGCTGGAGGTGGCTGTGGCGTCTGAGAGAATCTACTGAGACTCTACTGAGGTGACAAAGAGACTCTGTCTCTGAAAAAAAAAATTTCTAAGTGGTATAAGCTGAAAGAAATACAAAGTGGAATGGGTTCACAGGGTAGAAAGTAAAAGAAATGAGGTTTGCCCCAAAATTAATGAGAGAGAGAGAAAAGTATTAAAGAAATAAACCTTGAAGACACCATACATACCACTGATTCAAGATGCTTAAGCATACGGTCTTTGAATTTATCACAGTTAAATATAGATGAGGCAGGAAAGAAATCAGCAGATAAAGTAAACTCTAAATTCAGAGAATATTAGCATTTATCTAAAGGAGACTAATATCAAACTTATATTGTCATTCTTTGATTTTCTCTTGTAAAAAGCACTACTCTTACATGTAATTCAAGACCACTTGGTTTCTAACATTTCAAGCCTGAGTCCATAATAAAAACTAAATTATGAGAATTAGAAATTTAATAACATAGGAATTTAATAATTCATTCACAATCTTCTTCTACTTAACAAATGATTAACAATATTATCAAGACCACATCCATGGATTCTGACAGACAATGTGGACGTCCTACATCTGATGGGCTAGCCTTAAGAGTTTTCCAGGGCAGTCAACCTTTAAACTGCTGTTATTAGCAGAATGGAAAGGTTCCTACCACCTTCCCTTTTTAATTTTTTTTTCAGTTATTCTGTGATATGATACAGTAGTCAGGATCAGTCCTGGAACACTACTATTCAGGATTCATCTGATCCCTATCCCCAAACACAACAACATTCTCAAGTGGCCAGTAATGATTCTTATCGGGCAGTGGGTTACATATCAAAAAACAGACATCAAAGCTTAAAAAGAAAAAAAGTGTACTACGACAAATGTATACAACAGAAAAAAATTCCTTAAAAAATTAAAGGCAAAACATTCTAATATTTGTTACACGATCAATTATAATACAGAAGCTTCTCTTTCTTTACCAGAATTCAGTATTCGTTCACAGAAAAATTCAAACTAATCTGAAAGGGAACCGCAAATATCAAACATGAAAAGAGGATCCATGGAAGAAGTAATTACTCAAACTGCCATAAAGACTTCCTTTCTCTGAGGAAAATATTTATACCAAAATCAAAAGGAAAAAACAGGGAGAAAAGAAAGGAAGAGATACAGTCATATAACTACAGTTAGTCTCCAAAAGACTAATGTTTTGAACACCCTATTTTCTAAAACTTAGACTTCTAAAGTGAGTTATGAAAGACCCAAATTTAGAGAGAAAGGGGCTCGTATGTCATAATGGAAATCCAAATTCACAGAGAAAACAGAAATATATGTGCCTATCTAAGTCAAACTGATACACAGTTTTTCATAAAGTTTACACAGGATGAATATCCCTTTCCCAAAATGCTCGGGACCCGAAGTATTTCAGATTTTGGGTTTTTTCAGATTTTGGAATATTTACATATTGGGGATGGGACTCAAGTCTAAACATGAAATTCATTTATGTTTCATATATACCTATACACATAGCCTGAGGACAATTTTATGTGATTTTTATATCATTTTTAATGATTTTATGTGTGAAACAAAGTTTTGACAGGTATGTTTCTGGAGATTGGCTTTAAGAGCTCATCCTGCATTTTAGAGAATTTTTTTTTTTTTTTTTTTGTAGAGACAGAGTCTCATGTTATTGCCCTCAGTAGAGTGCCGTGGCATCACTCAGCTCACAGCAACCTCCAACTCCTGGGCTTAGAGGATTCTCTTGCCTCAGCCTCCTGAGTAGCCCGTCATAACGCCCGGCTACTTTTTTGTTGCAGTTTGGCCGGGCCGGGTTTGAACCCGCCACCCTCCGTATATGGGGCTGGCGCCCTACCCACTGAGCCACAGGCACCACCCTCATCCTGCATTTAAAAAATCTCTCCAACTGGATCAAATTTTTTATATACTTGCTTGATAGGTTTTTTTAAAACACAGGATTGTCACTGTCACATGTGGTCAGGTTGAAACTTTCCTCTCATAGTGTCACATCTGCATTTAAAATGTTTTAGATTTTGGATTTCAGATTTTTTAATTGGGGTTATTCAATCTGTACATTCTTTTTTTTTTTTTTGAGACAGAGCCTCAAGCTGTCACCCTGGGTAGAGTGCCATGGCAGCACAGCTCACAGCAACCTCCAACTCCAGGGCTCAACTGATTCTCCTGCCTCCGCCTCCCAAGTAGCTGGGATTACAGGCGCCCGCCACAACGTCGAGCTATTTTTTGGTTGCAGCCCTCATTGTTCTTTGGTGGGCCCGGGCTGGATTTAAACCTGCCAGCTCAGGTGCCGAGCTACAGGTGCTGAGCCTTCAATCCATACATTCTATGAAAGAATGTTACTGGCATTTATGACTATGACATATAATTTTCCCTTATTAAAATTGATTTCAGTATTTTAGTGAAAAGACATATCCTGGAAACACTACTGTAAGAGTGATCTACAATTTAAAATTAAACTCCATAACAATGGCATGTTAACTACTTGCTAATTGTCTACCTATGCTACCACATCTTAACTCCCCAAATAGTAACTTACTCTTCTGATTTTCTTCCGTTTTTTAGAACGTGGTCTTGTCTCTATCCTCTGGACACTGCAACGCACGAGTAACAACAGGTCTTGAAGGCTAAATAACTTATAAACAAAATTTCCTTCCTGGGGAGCTTTATATTCCGACGTATCTTCAACATAGTCCTGAAGTTCATATGGCAAACCTTTAAAAATAATGTTTCTCATTTTTATTTTAAAATACATTAGCTCTTTACCCACCATAATCCAGAATAAAACAACTCAATTAACTATTTTGAAACTTCTATCAATGTTAACTTTCTACTTCCTCTGTGTAATTAACACTCACACTACTGCCATTTGTTTAAATTGCAGTGAAGAGCTGAAATCCAAGCTTTAAATTTCTCTTCCTTTTAAGCATTACCTCCACTAACTCTAGGTAAAGTATAAATTAATAAAATAGCATATCATGTGAGTAGGAAAAAAAAAGAGTTTTAAAAAAGTAATCTAGGTAGAGCTGAGGAGCGAAATTATATTTCACAAAATTAAAATGTACAGAACTGCAGACACCAAATATAAATACATTCTGAATGACTGATGTTTATAGTTGTTTTGATACATTTACTCTTTATCAGTTTGGTGAGCCACATTACCTACAGCTTAATAGCCAATACACATGCTTGATAAACTTTTAGGTACATATCTAAGGAGAATGTTTTAGAAGCTAAAATAGTGAGCGGGGTAGGTTGATAAATGAAGTATCAGTGACCATGTAAACAATGGGGGGTAACCTAAGGAAATGCAACAGATAAAACAGTATAAGTTCTTCATAAATATTTACTTACGTCCTTTTGGCTTCTGAAATGTGGAAGGCCATCTAGAGGCATCTGAAGGAGCAGAGAGTTGGTCAGAAACAGAGGGGTGTTTAGAATTTTCTAAGTTCATTAATGGCAATTCAGGTACTTTTCTGGAAATTGGCTTTAAGAGCTCATCCTGCATTTTTAAAATCTCTCCAACTGGATCAAATTTTTTATATACTCGTTTGATAGGTTTTTTTAAAACACATGACTCTTCTGGACTACAAGTAGTATTAGTCTGGTTTCCTACAGATGCCTGTCCTGAGGAAGAATTTGGGCTAGCTGTTCTAGACCTTAAATTAGAATCCACAACAGGTGTCTTTCCATTACTATTATTTTTACACTCTGTATCTATGACTAAACAGTCCTCATCTGTATCACTATTGCAAAGAAGTGCATCTTCAGGTTTCTCTGCTTCTGATGCAACCGTTTTTTCCTTTGAGTTATCTACGTTTTCTACAACATTAAGCCTTTCATCACTGGTATGTTCCACATCTATAGTCATGTTATTTTTATTAGAAGTTTCAGTTTCCTTAGAACTTTTTAACTGTAAGCCTTCAGATGTAGTCAAGTCTCTATCTTGCATTAGTGACTTGTCAGAATTTGAAACCTTTTCACCACTTGGTTCAAATTCCTGATCATCTTTGTTCTTGCTCTCATCAGGGCGACCATCCATACCAGTGACTAGTTGTTTCTCCTTTTGCAATTGTGCCATCAGCATCTGAGATAAACTTCTAGAATTAGCAGAAATGTCTGGTGCACTTGGTGCCACAGGTACAGCTGCTGCTTTGGGGGCTGTGGGAGCATCAGTCACATTAGGTACCATAGAAATACTTGTTGGACTTGGTGACTTTGATGATTTGGTAGTGGTTTCTCCAAAAGTTTCCAGTTCTGTGACATCATCATTGAAATCCAGATCCACATTTTCCAGAGTCTCAATTTTTCGGCACTCATTAACTTCAGAGGATGTCTTAAGAAAATATATTGGCAAATAATTATCAAAATTTCAGGCCACCCTTCCCTATCTCTTAACATACTCACCCCTCTCATAGATAGTTCATGCTTTTTAAAAGTAGAAAGAAAAGTCTAATGGCTCTAAAATGTCCTTGCTTAAGAAGATAACTAACTACTAAACCTTGCCTTCCAATTAAAATGTTCTTAAAAACAGACATACTTTCCAAGTTGTAACAGCACAGGAAACGGAATACTTCATACTAGTGAAGTACCATATCCCAAGAGGAATTTCACTTGTTGGGCCAAACAGGAAGGCAGCAGGTTTGCCTATTCTGTACATTCTTGCAGGAACACCATGGCCTAGCTGGGAAGGAAGCCCCTCGTTGCCACTGCGAGGAAGCTGCTTCGCTGCCACTGTGAAGAAGTTGCTTTCTAATGCAGCCAGAGAAATGTCACCAGCCTCTGGTGCATCCATAACATCAGTCAGCGACTTATTTTCCACATCTACTCAGGGAAAATGACTTTTAGTAACATAAGATGGAGTAGAAATGGACAGGAAGTTTATGGTATTCTGGGATATGAAGTCATTAAGTTTTTTACTTACTATTTTAATAATGAAAGAACTACACACAGGTTTAATTTACTCAGAAATAAATTGTCCCCTCTACAAGCAGACAAAGGCTCCAGAAGCTCTCTCCTCAATCGAGCACAGCACTTTAGACAAGTAACATGGAAATTCAGTCATGGGTTATGTATACCCATACAACTAGATTTGAGAGAAAGCTTCTAACAGCAGTCAGGTATTGAGTAAGAAAGATCAACCCACGTAAGTTACTTTAACCTCTATGAACCTCAATTTCCTCATCTCTGAAATATGTGTAATGGGGCCAGCTTCTTGGATTTGTTCTAAAAGTTAAATGAGAAATTATACATAGAAAGTCTCTTAGCATAGTACCTGGCACTCCTCGTAAATGGTAGTTCCTATTAAAAATAAAGACTACAAAATTTAGTGGAAAAGTAAAATTAAACTGAATACTGCTTAAATGAGGCATTCCTATACAAAAAGATTAAAAACAAAACAACTAGAGATGCCATCAAGAAACAAAAAGAGGAAGTCTAGCAGTATTCACATTAGACAAAGCAGAACTCAGTACAAAAAGTGTTAGACAGAAAAAGGAGAAATACTATGTTAATAAGTAACAAAATCTACAGTGAATAGACAATAGCCATGAATGAGATATCCCAAGTAACTCTATCAAAATATACAGTCAAACTAAAAAATAAAAGCAAAATTTCACAGAAACACGATTGTACTTGGGTCAGTGAGGGAATAAATAGGAATAGAGAAAGTTTGAATAATATTAATTAAATGATGGAAACTATTTTATGTATAAGAAATATATGTATTGAAAGCATATATGTAAATAAACAGCAAAGATATACCTTTTTCCTCCCAAGAATCCAAGGGGCATTTCTAAAAATAAACTATAAATTAATATATCAAGAAAATCTCAATATAGTATGAAACAGAATATGCTAAGGTTTATCTCTCTGTTCAGAGGAAATAAAATTGGAAATCATTAAGAAAAATTTAAACAAACAGTAACCCAAGCATTTGGAAATTTAAAGCCATTCCAAACTGTTAGATATATCAAAGTGATAATCACAAAATACTTAGAAAGCAACAGTTAGAATACCTAGGCATTAAAAATCAGAAATAACTATGATTTAATAAAATAATAATTAAAAAAAATCAGAAATAATATAATTTGAGGCTCAAAATGACATTATCTTCCTCTAAGAATTACTTTCACTACTTTTGCAAGGTGTCTGGAGACACTAGGAATCCAAAAACATTTTACTTTAAGTTCAGGGTCAGAAAGTTCAGGTTATCATTATAATCTCTGAAAAAGTTGATTTACTTCTGGTTTATTCTTACTCCTGGGGCCAACCCCTTGGTGAAAAACTGAACTCTGACTTTGTTCTCCTAGTCCCGCTATACTGCCAAAAGCACAGTTCATTTTCTTAGTTGGCTCTTCAGGACAAAAAGAACCCCAAGCGACAGGCTTATCTTCTGGATTCCTATCTTCAGTATCTCAGTCCTGTAATTCCTCGCTATCTTGTTAGTTCTTTGATGCTTCCAAGAAAGACATTTTCCTACCCTCATCCAGCTGTTTTAGTTGTCATCAGAAGTACGAAAGTCAAAATTATTTGGTCTACTACTACTGAAAGAAGTCACTGTGAGTTATTCTTCTTCTTAACCTGCCTCATGTTCTTTTTTAAAAAATTAATTAATTTATTAATTTATTTATGAGATGAGATCTCCCTTTGGTGCCCAGGCTAGAGTGTAGTGGCATAATCTTGGTTTACTGCCACCTTTAACTTCTGGGCTCAAGTGATGCTTAAAAAAAAACATTTTTACATTTTATTTTTAAATTTTGCTTGACTCCTCATTTTATTCAATCTTTGTTCATATGTCCTGTCCTCAGAAAGGTATTCTTGATCATGAACATAAAGTAGCTCCCTCTCCTCCCCTCTCTCCTATTTCCTTTTAACCTACACTATTTTTCTCCATACCATTTATCATCACCTACTTTTCTGCTGTTGTTTATTAAATATTTGTGCCCTCCATCTTTCATGTAAGCTCTGAGAGAAAAAATTTTGTTTTTACTCACTGCTGTATCTTCAGTGCATGAACAATATCTACTTAATCAAAATTTGTGTAATGAATAAATCAAGTTTTTGATAAACTGTCTTTAATAATAATATTAAAAATATTTTAAAACTTCTATGGCACACTTAAATTATGCTGATCAAAGAAAGATAATAATTAAAAATACAGGCCTTAGATCCACGCTCAGCGTCCGTAGGTCAGTGGTTAGGGCACAAGCCACATATACCAGGGCTGGTGGGTTTCAACCTGGCCTGGGCCTGCTAAACAATGACAACTACAACAAAAACGTAGCCGGGTGCTGTGGCAGGCACCTGTACTCCCAGCTACTTGGGAAGCTGAGGCAAGAGAATTGCATAAGCCCAAGAGTTTGAGGTTGCTGTGAGCTGTGACACCACACGCTCTACCAAGGGTGATGTAATCAGACTCTGTCTCAAAAAAAAAAATCACAATTTTTTGTGAAAATTGTGCTTTGAACTTCTTTGGAAAATAATGTAATTAATGATCTTTCAAATTTTTCATGGCACACCTAAGATCTTCTTGGTACACCAGTGAGCTGTGGCATATCAGTTAAAAGTCATTGCTCTAAATGCTTCCCACGTATTGCCTCGTCTAAACCCAAACAACCCTATGAGTTAGTAATTAGAATACCTATTTTACAAATGTGCAAACTAGATTCAGAGAGATTATGTAACTTGGCCAAGGTCATACAGCTACTAAGTATACAAAAAGGATTAAGAATTTGGCCAAATACTTTTTGTACTAATAAAATTAAACTCATCTGTTCCTGTTCATACTTAAAAACTTTTGGTTATGAGACTAATTAAACAAAACCTCTTACTAACCCACTACCATGATCACCATAATGAATGACTGAGTCACACATACTAAAAACTGTGCTCCTGTGCTCATTATTTTACGAGTAATATCGAACTTGTTGTTGACTCTCACAACAACATCATAAAATAGGTATTACCACCTTTCCTGTATGAACAGAGGAAACTGGGGTGGAATGAAGGCGGGAGAAAAGGAAAGAGAAAACTGAAGCTTAGGGAGATTAGGTAGATGCATAAAGTCTAATTAGACTTGAAATTCAATTTTAAGTTTGGATCTAAGGCCTGTATTTTTAATTATTAGGTTTAGAGACTTGCAGTAAAACTTTACGCTTCAAAAGGACAGACAAGTATATTCATCTAAGGAAAATAAATACATTACATACGTCCATTTCAGATGTATACTCTTCAGGTTTGTCCATGAATACTGCAGAGACTGGAACAGAAGTGGTTTTGGACATCATGAATTTTAACGGAACTTCATGGAAGATTTGATTTCTTTCTCTCATTGTCATTTTCTTTTGGGGAAGTGGTGAATTAATATATATTACTTTAACTGGTTTTGAACCTTAAAACAGAAACAGAAGAAAAGGGGTGATTAGCATCTAATAGTTAAAAACAGAATGTATGACACAAGGCTCGCTAAAGACAATGACACAGGGTACCAGTGGTAGCACGTGTCCCAGGCATTTGCCACCCTGGGACTAAGAGACTTTAAAGTCTCTAGAGAGCATAGGGAAAGAGGATCTAGCTGGCAGGAGAAACATGTTCTCTTTCTAACAATGTTTAAAAAGGATTTTCTGTTTTTTACTGTCATTATTACGTAGTTCTTACACAAACTTGCAAAAAGTGATGAAATTTTTACCCTTGAGAACATATTTAACTATAATTTCTAGTATTGTTTCCTTAGACAGTCTTTTACTTAGTGCATTTATGTTGTAATTTATATATACTATGAATTCTAGAATATATGAAAAAATATGTAAACCATTAAAGTAGGAGGAATAACTTTTTTGTACATGCAAATATTAATTTCATTGTCAAAAGAGAGACTACCCACTGCTTAGAACTATAAACGGACTGTAATTCTGAATTCCAATAACAGATGAGCAAATATGTACTGGAAACTCATCCTGTTGAGGCTGTCTAGTAAAGTACTGCATTTCATTTTTTCAGTGAAAGAATGCAGAACCTCTCCATTTTATGTACTTTTGGCTACTATGCAGAATAGCTGCTTCTCCACGTTTACCTTTCAACATGACTTCACGTACTATAGACCTACTAATTCAAAGTATCAATTTTATACACAGCTTTGTATATGAATAAGTTCTACTGAATGTTAATGTAAAACTTACATCCTCCTTAAAGCAAGAGTTAGATTTCTGTTTGGTAAGTGACAACCTATGTTTATACAGCTAAAATGGAACTGTTCCAACCCTCTTTTGAGAGCACTACTTGACAGAGCAAATCACAAACCTGCAACAGGTATTATTTGAACACACACTGGAATTTCCCACTGTTCCTTGTAGTCTGGTCCATGATTATTTAATAAGGTAAATAATGATTGACTAGTTAGAGCAATTTGAGGGTGGTATCTTGAAACAAGCTTCTCTGCATTTGAATCTTTACTAATATCCTGAAAAACAACATAGAACCTGTTACTTGTTTATACTTATCAAAAAAATTTTTTTGATGAAGTAATGAAAAGAATGGAGAAAGTCAGAAAGGGAAATTTACAATAATCAGGTTATATGTATTGTGTGAGATATGAAGAATTATTAAGGGAGAACCAAAACCACCTTGGTACTTACATATTCCATAACTTCAGCTGTTCGTTCTTGTGTTTCAATGGTAGATACATCATCTTTTGAGAGCTGCAACTTTGCAGGCATTGAGGGAAATACTGTTTTCACATATTTTACACTGCCCTACAGTAACAAAAATGAACCATTTTATTTTAAAAACTCCTATTTTTTTCCTGAAAAAATATCTTTCATGATATAAAATTCTTAATTGAAACTTATTCTACTAAATGCAAATGCCAAGTTTAGAAGCCAAGATATTTGAGTTTTTGCTTGACATCACCAATTTTTTTGTGTGTTTCTATGAAAAAAGGTTTCACAGAATATTCCCTGAAACTTTAAATTCCTTTTTTTAAGCTCCACATTCTGGTAGATGCTACTTTAAATTCTATCTTTTTCTTTCATGAAGTATAAATCATAATAAGATATAGCAGAAACTCCAAAATAGCTTCCATATGTATTTTCAGTATGTTTGTGAATAAAATCCCTTAAAAGAAAAAGGATTTCTTGCCCATATTTAGGGGAATTAAAGATGGAAAGTTAAGAAAAAAATTAAGAAACAAAGTTAATAGTGGCATTTTAAAAAATATCAAATATTTGCATAACATAAAAAGAAAGGAACATGGATTTATACATGTCTAAAATGTTATCTTGTTATTCCTCAAAATTTAAACACAAAACAGTGCATACATGAAATACAAATGATGTTTTAGACAAAAAAAAAAAAAAAAAGCTTATACTTTTTACTTTTTCATATGATAAACCTTACCAACGCAAGAAGAGTTTTTTCTAACTTTAACCCCATCTCTATTCTGAATGGGAAGAATCCCATTAAGCTGGTGACTTCATGAAGAGTATAAAATTCTGGATACTTTTTTACTTGTTCAATGCGAGCTTTTAAAATTAGCTGAAAAATAAAAATTAAGAAACATTCATTTGTACTGTACTTCTTTAAAATGCAAGAAAAAATTTAGTTATATGTGACTACATAATTACATAATGCAAAAATTAGCCTCATTTAATCAGTCAAGCTTCTAATAACACAATGTATATATTTCTTACTTATTCTATTTTTATAATAATTTCTTTTTATAACAATATCTCTTTATTAATATTGATATTTAATAGTATTGAATATTATTATATAAAATACTAACATGTTAATATTAAAATTAGAAATCTCATTAATAATTTAAAATTAAATAAGAGAAAATGCATTGTATCATATTCTCTATGCCATTCAAGAAACTGCTGAAGAAAGTCATTATGAAAATTTCAACACATTTTACTGCAACAAAAGCTGGTATATGAATGATTAGAAATAAATAAGTTTAATACTCAAAGTTAATACTCAAAAGGATTCCCAAACACAACGAATTAAGGAAGTACTTATCTTATAGGTCTTTCTAATGTACAATCTAAGAAATAAGATGTTGTGACTAATTCAAATGATGGAGTACTTAAATTTTTTTCTCTCCAAACTGTTTCCAAAATATTAATGATTTATCAGGAAATGTAATCAGTAAGGAAACAAAATTCACAGCTTTAACCAAGAATAGTATGTGCTGCTTGTGATAATATGTGTTATAAATAACTCAGAGATGCATAGCTGTTTGGGGTATGTGAGAAGAGGTGTTTGCAATTTTTTTCTTTTTTTTTTTTGAGACAGAGTCTCATTTTGTCACCCTTAATAGAACGCCGTTGTGTCATAGCTCACAGCGACCTCAAAGTCTTGGGCTCAAGTGATCCCCTTGCCTCAGCCTCCTGAGTAGCTAGGACTATAGGCACCTACCACAATGCCCAGCTATTTTTTAGAGATGATGTCTGGTTCTTGCTCAGGGTGGTCTCAAACTCGTAAGCTCAAACAATCTACCTGCCTCATACTCCCAGAGTGCAGGATTACAGTCATGAGCCACTGTGCCGGGCTCTTAGATGTTGTAATTAAAACAGACATATATTATCTTATAAGATACATAATTTTTGTCTGTCAACAAACCCTATTCAGTCACTTAGAATATATTTTAGATCACAAAAGCTCCTAGCAATAGGAATATCTTTATCATATGTCCATACCCCCCTCCTTCAGACATTTGTAAAATGTGTGACCTCACAAATCAGCAGGTGTATTTTGTAAATCTTTTCATCAGTGGTTTCATAACCTCATATTCCTTGATCTTGATATTTAATTCAGGATATCATTTGCAATGAAGGCAGATGTGGGTTAATGTGGGAAAGTTGTTTTTAAAAACCTTAGGCAACTTCAAACCACTATCTGCATAATATACTTACTCCTCATTTGTAGTTAATTCCTACAGTTACAGTTACAGTTAATTCCTAATTATTACAAGAATTTGAATGTACAAAGAAAAGCAATACATAAGAACTATGTGACACATAGACCATCCTGGTTAGATATTTATTGACACATTATGCTTGGTAAAACTGTGCTGGATGTTACAGTACTTTTAATTGAATTTCACTTCATTCAGCCATTATAGCAAGAGAAAAAGTCAATGGAAAATCTAAGACTTTTATACTGGTACTCTGATAGACTATTTAATACTCAAAATACCTTAAGAGTTAAATACACAAGAAGCACATTCATGTATATGATACACATCTATCATTACAAAGAAAAGTGAAAATAACCATGCTCCCTAAATATTATTTTGGGCCAGAAGAGAAGTATACTGTCATCAGATGTTTAGAAACTTACATATTTAAAGACACTATCTTGGCAATATGACAGAGTAGATACATTGAAGGACCTCCTATTCGAATAAAACCAGATGCTGAATAAATCACAACTAACAACTTTTATCCAATACGGGGCTTGGTGAAAAGCTAAGAAAATATCTAAGAACCACATATCAGTAAGTATACCTCAAACATACACAGGAGAAACAGGGCAATAGGCAGTAAGAAAACCAACCCCTGGAAAGTAAGACGGCTTGAGGAAAAATTCTTCAACCAGTTCTAAGACCCCGTGTAGAGCTGAACGTGAGGGCTTCTACACTAAAGCTTTGAAAAGCAGGATTTGAGCAGATGTATGTTCACCAAAGTGCACAGCTGCATTATTCACAACAGCTAACAGGCAGAAGCTCCCAAAATGTCCATCGAAAGATGAGAAGATAAACACAATGCGGTATATCCACACAGAGAGTATTGCTCGGCCTTAAAAAGAAAGGAAATTCTGACACATGTTACAATATGGATAGATGAACTCTGAGGATATTATGCTAACTAAAATGAGCCAGGCACAAAAAGACAGATACTGCATGTTTTCACTTATACAGGATACCTACATAAGCAAATTCTTAGAGCTAGAAAGTAGAATGGTGGTTGCCAAGAGCTAGGGGGAGGAGGGAATAGGGAGTTATTGTTTAATGAGTACTGAGTTTCAGGGTTCTGGATTTTTTTTTACTTTTTAATTCAATTTAATTTTTTATACACCACTACATGAATGAGGATTGAGTTCAGGATGGGAGGAGATAAAGAGTTTTGGAGATGGGCTGTAATGATGGCTGCACAACAGTTTAAACACATTCAATGCCACTGAACTATATACTTAAACGGTTAAAGTAGTAAATTTTAGGTCATATTTATATTATCACAATTTTGTTCTAAAAAAGAGAGAAATTGAAGACAGGCTGAGGTCTACCCCAGGAAAATTTGGGAATCCCAGAAAAAGCTGAGAGAACAAAAGAGAAGGAATCAATGAAAATGGCTGAGAGTTTTCCAGAACTGATACAGAATATGAATCCACAGACAAAAGAAACACAATGAACCAGAAGAATTTTTTTAAAAAGTGTATTAAGCACATTATAATGAAACTGTAAAACACGAAAAATAAAGTGCCACCAGAGAGAAATATTTCCTAAAAGAAATGACAACACACTTTTTAATAACAATTAGAAAATGAAGAATAACTTCCTATGTGGAGAAAAAAAAGAATCTTTCAACTTAGCATTGTGTATGGAATAAAATTATCTTACTAGAATAGAAACAAAATAAAAATACTTCTAGATAAACAAAAACAGAGAATGATTCACCACCAAGAGATCTCTATCAAAGGAATCCTGGCACATACAGCATTTCAGGAAGAGTCAGAGGGTCTCAGGACATAGGTTTGAGAAGAAATGATGGGCCAAAAATTTGGCAAACCTTTTTTGTAGGCAAATTAAAACAAACATAGTCCATATAAAATAAATATGAAAACAGAGACAGCATTACAACAGGAGCCACATGTAAGTCAGGAGGAATGTGAAGAAAGTCAAAATTCTCTATAGTTCTGAGGAATAACAAGATAACATTTTAGATATGTGTACATATTGTACATATGTATGTAGTTTCTGTATTGTTTGGGAGAAGAGTTAAGATATTGAATAAAGGAAGTATTCACTATAAAAACTGAAGAGTGACCAGTAAGAGAACACAAAAAGAATGTGCAAGCTCCAGATCAATAGAGGGGGGGGGAAAGAAAGGGGAAAACAGATAACTCCCTTAAAAGAAGTAAAAAGAAAGCACAGAAAAAAAAAGAAACAAGTCCATAGATACCAATTATAATGAACCTGACTAAACTTTCCAATTAAAAGATAAGAGATTATCAGAGTTTATTTTAAAAGGAAACCAATTGAGCTAAACACTGTGTTAACAGATACCTGTAACATATATCTATAGATTTAAAGCAATCTTAATTAAAATCCCACCTAATTTTTTTGTAGAAATCGACAAGTTTATTTCAAAATTTACATGCAAATGCAAAGAATGGATAGAAAGCCAAAATAATTTTGAAAAAGAACAAAGTTGTAAGACTTCCATCACATGATTACAAACCCATAAAACTTATGGTTTTGGCACAAACACAGACATATTCGATTTTGTTAATGGAACAAAAAATAGTCATGAAATTGATCCACATGATGGTGACAAGTTATTTCAGGAAGAGAAAAAAATAGCCTTTTCAACCAATTGTACTAAGCAGTCTCTCCACACTGGCATCGTGGATATTTGTGGTGTGCGGCTGGCCTGTACACTGTAGGATATTTAGCAACATCTCTGTTGCTGTACTATACCACTGGATGCCATAGTACTCCCTACCCAGTTGGGAAAACCAAAAACATCCTCCAGATATTACCAAATTCCTCTAGGAGTCAAAATCACTCTTAAGTTGAAAACCACTACACTAGGACTAGATTTGGGGAAAAATAAACTTTGTTCCTTATTTCATATCTTACTAAAAAAAGTGACTTGAAATGAACATAGATCTTACACATAAAAGTTAAAACTGTATGTAAGATGTCTTGATTAGGGTTTTTTTAACACAAGAACCACTGACGTGTCAAGACGGAATGCCTCTTGTTGTAAGGGATGGCACATGCATTTAGGATATGTAGCAGCACCTCTGGCCTCCACCCCGGGGATACCAGTAGCACTCCATCAGTTGCAACAAACACCAACTGCCAAAGTCCAGACATTGCCGAAGTCCTCTGCAGGCAAAGAAGAAGATGTCAAACTGACCCCAGGTGAGAACCATTTGATATTGGCAAATATTTCTGTGTTAGACCACAGAAGAATATTAATCATAACAAACTCGGAAAAATTAGACTTCATTAAAATTTATAGTCTATTCTTCGAGATATACAATTTAAAAAGTCACAAACTGGGACAAAACTATATATATAATGTACTTGTATTCAGAATATACAAAGAATTTTTATGACTCAACAAAAATAAAGGCCATTAAAAATCAGCAGAAGATTTTAATAGACATTTTACAAAGGAATATACACACAAAAGTGAATGAGTACATAAAAAGATATAACAACATCACTGGTGATTTGGGAAATGCGAGTTAAAACCAGGGGATTGCTATACACCTGTTAGGCTGGCTAAAATTAAAAAGATTAACCAAGGTGTGGAGCAACCAGAACTCTCATATGTTGCTGACAAAAGTACAAAATGGTACATGCACTATAAAAAGTTTGCAAGTTTCTTTCTTTACTTTTCTTTTTTTTTTTTTTTTTTTTCAGTTTTTGGCCAGGGCTGGGCTTGAACCCACCATCTCCAGCATATGGGGCTGGTGCCCTACTCCTTTGAGACACAGGCATCAGCTGGCAGTTTCTAATAAAATTAAACTGCCTGTACAAGAATTTTTGTTGCAGCTTCATTTATAATAGCTCCAAACTGGAAATAACACAAATGCTCATCAACAATTGAATAGATAAAGCTGTTTTGGTATAACCACACAATAAAATAGAAAGGAATAAAAGGGAATAAATTATGGCTACTTGCAGCAACGTTGACAAATCAAAAAAATTCTGAAAGAAAACAGACACAAAAGAAACACTATATATGATTCTATTTTCATGGAACTCTAGATAAGGCAAACTGAACCATGGTAACTGAGAAGTGTATCAGTGGTTTCCTGGAGCTTTGCAGGGAATTTTTAGCGTGATGGATATATTCCACATCATGACTGTGGTTGTGGTTGCACAGGTGTATAAATTTCTCAAAACTCACTGAAATGTACTTAAAATGTGTAGTTTTTTAATATGTAAATTATACCTCAATAAAATTGATTAAACATTAAATGTGGTAAAAAAAGAGAGATATATAATGGCTACATGCTCAAACAATATAGATCTAGTGCATTCTTTTTAAAAAATGGTAGAGAAGAGCAAATAAAAATTTTGGATTTGTCTTTAGTAATCCTATTGATTGGCAGTATTAATAATGTTGTTCAAGGCATAATGTTGTTCTGAGTATAATGTAGGATAAAGGAAATGAGACACATGAGAATTTTTTTCCTTTACAAACAGAAGGTGCCAAAAAGATACATAAACATTTTAAGCAAGGGAAAAAAACTGTATTAAAATTGTAATACTCAAGTCACATTTGACTTTGGCAATTACAAGAGATATAAGATATAATATGTAAGATAACAAACATTATTGGTATGCACTGAGTATTATAATTTTAATACAGTTTTTTCCTTTCTTAAAATGTGTATACATTTTTTAATCTACGTAATTTCCTAGCTCTATCCACTGAAATATTTTCAGAAACAATGACCAACCTGGGAGCATTCTTAGGTCCCAGATTGTCATCTTGAAATATCATTTCCCACTAAAAGAAATAAGGGCTCTAGAAAATGGCCGATTGTAAGGTCAGCACAGAGAATGTTCAAAAGAAAGCTCACAGACTACAAGAGTGACTCAGCAGAATTCAGAAGCAAGTATGAAGAGACTCACTGACCGAAGTCAGTACAGTAGGCATCCCCTGAGGTTTACAAAGGACCATAGGGGACTAAAATCCATATAATTTTAACTGCATGACTGAATAATTAAAAAAAAATTTTTTTTATTTTTAGAGACAGAGTCTCACTTTGTCACCCTCGGTACAGTGCTGTGGCATCACAGCTCACAGCAACCTTCAGCTCTTGGGCTTAGGTGAGTCTCCTGCCTCAGCCTTCCGAGTAGCTAGGACTACAGGCACCCACCACAAAGCCTGGCTATTTTTTGTTGTTGCTGCTGTTTCGCCAGGGCTGGGTTCAAACCTGCCACCCTCGGTATATGGGGCTGGAGCCCTACTCACTGAGCCATAGACACTGCCAATATTTTTCAAAAAGAAAACTCTGATCACCATCAGAGAATAAAAAGGAATAGATTTTTTTCAAAAGTGATATATTACGACAGAAAATCTGGCATTTATTTTACTACATGGTGAGTTTCATGAATTGGGAAATCAAAGAATAGATGAGGGAAAGCATATCTTTATTCCAACTAATCATGATGTAATTAGAATATCACAGTTTTGTAAACCCCAGTGAATGAACCCATTTAGGCATGGAGCTTAACTGGCTGGGAGATCTTAGTCAAAGGATACAAAATTTTAGTTAAGTAGGAGAAAAAATTCAAGAGATTTATTGTATAACATGGTGACTATAGTTAATAACAATGTATTATAGTCTTGAAAATTGCTAAGAGACTAGATTTTAAGTGTTCTCATGACAAAAAAAGAGCATGTGAAGTAATGCATGTTAATTACTTCAATTTAACCTTCTAACAATGTATACATATCTTAAAATGTGTTGTACATGGTAAATATAATTTTTACTTGTTAATTTGAAAATACTATTAAGTTGTAAAAAGAAAAACTCTGCAACATTTATAACCATCAGGTTTTGCATGTGGAATAACACAAAAAACTCTTACTTATCAATAAGAAAAAGAAACAATCCAGGGAGCCTGCAGTCACTAGGACTTGCTATGCAAATTGTTAATAAGCTTTCTTTTCCTTGCTAAAATTTTACTTGCTATTTTCAATAATTTTGACAGCTAGTTGAAACCACCGTGCTGCTCTAAGATTTTCTCCAGGAGTTGGAAGAATAGCAATTTATGGTGATCGGCATCTGAGTAATGCACCAAGTTGAGTTTTCTCCCTGGTAATTAAATGTCATACCTGGACTCCACTCAGGGGCGGAGACAAGATGGCTGACTGAAGCTAGCTTTCCACAGAGGCTCCCATCCAGAAGGAGAGTTAAAGGACAAAAATTTAGCAAGTAACCTGGTGGATTAGAGCTGCACCAAGAGAGAAGGTTGAAGAACGTACATCAAACCCGCTGTGGCGAGCTGCAGCCCCAAGGATACAAACAAAAGGTACAAAATCCATCACCAAGTGAACAGGAGTCGCCTCCACCATGAGAATGGCTCAGAGTGCCCCACAAACAAACGAGTAGAGTTCAAAGGTCCTCCCACTACACTCCATGGGAGAGACCCTCTAAAAACTGGACCTACCTCCCCTACTAGGGTGCCATGACATTCTCCTGCCAGGCATAAAACTGTATATATTCTCTACCTGCAATTCTGAGCTCGCAGCACTCCCCTCCACTCTCACTCTGAGGTCTGGAGGCCTGTCCCACAGGAGTCCAGATTCTTGGGTGATTTCTCAAGGGGTGTAGACAGGGCCTAGACTGCAGCTGCTCAGTGCTGATTCTGCGGCATGGGAGTGAATAGAGGACAGTTGACTGAGAGGGAACCGGCGGTGCCCAGAGGCACAGAGCAGCAGCTGTTTTTGGCAATAATAGGACTAACTCCTGGATATTCCAAAGAAACACCCCCTGTCTCCCTGGGCAACCAGAGGAGGATGGATATCTTCTCAGGTGGCAACCACCGGAACAGGTCTGGGACAGAAACACAGGCCCTGTGAGTTTGCCTGAGGCAGTACCAGTCTGGGTGGAGCGTGGGGAATAGAAAATGCACGGGCAGACCTGGTAAATTCTCAGGGTGGGGCTGACCCAGAGGACCACTTTACTGAGCCTAAGACCCTAAGACACACCCGGCCCTCAGGGGATTGTCAGCCTATAGACAAAGGAAGGCAGGAGGCTAGAACTGACAGGTAACCGAATACAAACCTGCAGGAGCAAAGACAGGGCCTGAGGCACAGGCTCCAGGAACTCAAAACAGCTTCTCTTATGCAGGGGAATTTGGCAGGGTCAGAAACAAATTCCCGCAAAGTTGTTCTGTTCTGTTCTGTTCTGTTAGTAACATCAATCAGGGGCGGGGCTGGAACTGAGTGAACACCCCCCCAGCTTCCATCAAGCGCCAGGGGTTGTCAGACCTCACCTCCCCCTACAGGACAGAGGCAGAGCGCAGCGGCCTGGCTGAGCAGATATAGATTTCCTTGGGATTAAGGCAGGTGCAAATCCCTGGAGTATCTGTTCACGAGAGGCAACTAGGTCACAGCATTGCGGGGCTATCAGTGACTGGGTGTGACAGAGGTGCGACAGAGGTGCCATGTGGGGAAGGAGGCACCAACCTTCCCAGACTAATCTATTCCCTGGGTGGGTCCTCCTGACTTCACGGAGCACCAGAGAAAGTCATATCTGAGTTGTCACCAGACCCCTGTGATCCAGTTGCCAGAGACCTTTTAAACTCTCCCACCTGAGACAGGTGCTAACTGAGACAATTGATTCGGACCTTTTGAACTGAGCCAATCGCCCAAGGACTATTCAAGTGTAGTGTAGTTGTAGGAAGATTTTATTTTCCTTTTCTAATTGTTGCCTGTGGGGGGAGGGGTGACTTAATTGCTGGTATTTCTCCACAACTGAGATTTCAACCAAGACTAACTGCTTCACTAGGGTCGGACAGAGACCAACTGAAAACAAGACAGAACCACTTAGCCCTACAACACAAAACAGATCCCCAGTTTCTCAGGTCGTAGCACAATACGGGTCCTCAACAAAGCTCCAGGGGAAAAGTCAAATGGTGTAAAATAATCATGGGATGGAATATGTGAAAAACCTCTGGTAACATAAATAACCAGAATAGATCAAAGCCTCCAAGGAAAGATATGGCAGATGTAACTGAAGATCCCATTCATAAACAGCTGCCCAAGATGTCAGAAATCAAATTCAGAATTTGGATTGCAAACAGGATTAATAGAATGGAGGAAAATTTGGTATTAGAAATTCGAAGGGTAATTCAAAAGTCAGAATCAGAAATTTGAGGAGAAATTCAAGTTGTCTCAAGAATTTAACGAATATAAAGACAAAACCACCAAAGATTTTGACACACTGAAGCAAGAATTTGCAGCCCTCAAAGATCTGAAAAATACAGTAGAATCCCTCAGTAACAAGGAGGAGCAAGCAGAAGAAAGGATCTCTGACATCGAAGACAAAGCTTCTGAACGCTCCCAAACTCTCAAAGAGGAAGAGAAATGGAGGAAAAAACTGATCATTCTCACAGAGAGCTCTGGGATAATTCGAAAAAGGCTAATATCTGTGTCATTGGAATCCCTGAAAGTGATGAAGTGGCCTCGCAAGGCACAGAAGCCCTTCTCCATTAAATTATGAAAGAGAATTTTCCAGACATGCCAAGAGATTCTGAAATTCAGATAGCAGACAGTTTCAGAACCCCAGAAAGACTCAAGCCAAATAAGACATGCCCCAGGCATGTCATATTAACTTCACTAAAGTTAATATGAAGGAGAAAATTCTGAAAGCAGCCAGA
>CAUYPK010016008.1:0-13547 GCA_963574355.1 Loris lydekkerianus | reverse complement strand
GTATTTTATCTTCTCTATTTCTGTAGCAAAGTCTTTATATGATTATTTTCTATTACATTAGATAATTAATTAGAATTGTCTTCTTCTTATTATATTCAACTCCAAACTCTATTTCCCCTGTGAATTTTGGTGTGTTTCTCTTCTTCCTCCTTTTACCTCCTTCTAATTTTATAGCCTTTCCTTAAATATCCCAGCCTCAACTTTTCCATGCTCTACTGTCCTTCTGCAACTCACGTTTACTGCTCTGGTACTCATTGCCTGGTATTCCTCCTACCTATTTGCTCAGCTATTGAGATCAGTTCGTCAAAATGTGTGTATTAGACATCGACAATATATTTAACAATATTTAGATAAGACATAATTCCTGATAAAAGCTTGCTTAATGAGATAAGGGAAAAAAAAAAAAAAAGGAAATGTTTAAAAAAGGAAAAACTTATATGGCTGACTCTGGCATTGACCATTAGGGCTTGATCATGCGCAGCAGCTGAGGGATGTCTTAGGTTTGGAGTCAGTGAGATGAGGAACAAGTGGCAGACATATGGCAGACAAGGGGAGAGCAAGTTCTCACTAGGCCATGGTGACAGGTATGACTAGGTTTCACATAACATACATCAGCCCTGAAAATTGAGGCAGCAACTATATTAAACAAATTTATGACAAGATTCCAGAACTCAAGCAGAGAAACTGCCTCTTAAGGCAGCGTGTTTCCAAAGTCTCCCCGTAGCAGACTAAGGTTATAATTGCTTCATTGCTAAAGCAATCACCCAGTCCTGGTAACTCACCTAAGTGAAAGTGACAACCCCAGTGGGGGCTAATTCCTCACACCCTTCTAAGATGTGCTCACAGAGGGAAAGGGGTGAGTGTGAGCCTCCCCATGACCTAGGTGTCAGCAATTGCCTGATCGAAGACCCTTAGGCAGGACCTGGGGTGAGCCTTTAGCAGCCTCCTCCAATAGCTCTGCCCTATGCTCTGATGAGTACCCTATGGTGCTTTCCTTTTCTGACTAGGATCATATGTGTCCTTTCCTCAGATCGCCACATCTGGACCTCATGAAGAAGAATGCATATCACCAGAGAGCTTGGACTTTGAGCAAGTCATTGCACATATTATCGATGTGCCTTTGTGTGGTCTCCCTTTGGACAGAATGAGAGTGGGTCACATTTCACCCAAGAAAATTATTTTAAATGAGTATAAAGCAAAATGGCAGGTACATGGTTGGTGGGTTGCCTTGATGTGAAATGTAGCAGTTGTGTTTTGCTTTTATGTCTGCCCAAAATCTCTTCCTTTTGGGGATAATTGACTTTTCCTGTAAACTGCACAAGTTAATGGGGCCCTCAGTCATAGCTCAGATCTCTTCTTGGTCACAGCAATGGGTATAGGATCCAAGATTTGATCTATCAATCAATAGATTTTTTTCTTTTTTAGATAGAGTCTCACTTTGTCACCCTGGGTAGAGTGCCATAGCATCATAATTCACAGCAATCTCTTGGGCTCAACTGATCCTTTTGCCTCAGCTTCCCAAGTAGCTGGAATTACAGGTACCCTCCACAGTGCCCAACTATTCTTAAAGATGGGATCTTGCTCTTGTTCAGGATGGTCTTGAATTCTTGAGCTCAAGCAGTCCACACATCTAGGCCTCCTGGAGTGCTAGGATTATAAGTGTGAGCCACCATGCCCAACCTAAATTGATTTATATTTACATCTCTATCAACTTATCTATCACATATCCATCTATTAATGTATACTTGCCTATTTCTCCATCTCCTTCTGTTTAATTCTCTATCATCTATCTACAGATAAGGATGTAGACAGGGTATAGATGAAAGTGCACTTATGTGTGTTATATGTTTATGTATATATGGAAAATAAAGTTCCTAGAGGCAACAAATTCTCTTAAACCATATTGAATTTTATTCTTTTCTTTTTTTTCCTTCCTTCCTTTTTTCCTTCCTTCCTTCCTTCCTTCCTTCCTTCCTTCCTTCCTTCCTTCCTTCTTTCCTTCCTTCCTTCTTTCTTCCTTTCTTTCTTTCTTTTGACAAAGTCTCACTCTGTCGCCCTGGGTAGAGAACCATGGCATCATAGCTCACAGCAACCTCAAACTATTGGGCTTGAGTAATCCTCTTGCCTCAGCCTTCTGAGTAGCTGGGACTACAAGTGCCCACAACTAGTTTTTTTTTTTTTTTTTTTTTTTTTTAATTGTATGGGATTTATTGAGGGTACAAAGAATTAGGTTACAGTGATTGAGGTGGTTAGGTAAAGTCCCTCTTATAATTATGTCCCTTCCCCAAGAAGTGTGTCATACACCGTGACCTCCTCAGACCTATCCCCAATACCTCATTCCCTTAGACCCCCCCTTGTATTAGATCATCTATTGCCCTCATATTAGAATTAAATACATTGGATTCTTGCTTCTCCATTCTTGTGATGCTTTACTAAGAAGGATATGTTCCACTTTCATCCAGGTTAATACAAAAGATGTAAAGTCTCCAGCCTATTAATCCGTTCCTGGGTTGGTGGGCATTTAGGTTGTTTCCACATTTTGGTGATTGTAAATTGATCTATGATAAACAGTCTAGTACAAATGTCCTTATGATAAAGGATTTTTTTTTCTTCTGGGTAGATGCCTAGTAATGGAATTGCAGGATCAAATGGGAAGTCTAATTTGAGTTCTTTGAGGATTCTCTATTCATCCTTCCAAAAAGGTTGTATTAGTTTGCAGTCCAACCAGCAGTGTAAAGGTGTTCCTTTCTCTCCACATCCACACTGGCATCTGCAGTTTTGAGACTTTGTGACATGGGCTATTCTCACTGGGGTTAGGTGATATCTCAGAGTAGTTTTGATTTGCATTTTTGTGATGATCAGGGATGATAAGCGTTTTTTTGTATGTTTATTTGCCATTCGTCTGTCTTCCTCAGAAAAGGTTTTGGTCATATCTCTTGCCTAGAGGTAGATGGGGTTGTTTACTCTTTTTCTGTTGATTAATTTGAATTCTCTGTAGATTCTAGTTATCAACCCTTTGTCCGATTGATACCCTGCAAATATATTTTTCCATTCTGAAGGTTGTCTTTAAACATACCATGGTCATGGCTTGGAAGAATCAACATTGTCAAAATGTCTATTCTACCCAAAGCAATCTACAGATTCAACGCAATCCCCATTAAAATACCAACATCGCATTTTGAAGAACTAGAAAAAAAAATAGTACTTAATTTTGTATGGAACTATAAAAAAACAAACAAACAAACAAAAAGAAACATATAGCTAAGGCTATTCTTAGCAATAAAAACAAAGTTGGAGGCATCACCCTACCAGTCTTCAGGCTATATTACAAATCCACAGTAATCAAAATAGCGTAGTATTGGCACACAAAAAAAGAGAGAGAGACATATGGAATAGAATGTAAAATCAAGAGATGAAACCAATCTGTACATGCCGTCTGATCTTTGATAAACCAAACAGAAGCACACAGTGGGGAAAGGAATCCCTATTCAACAAATGGTTTTAGGAGAACTGTAAAAAACTGAAACTTGCCCAACACCTTTCACCCCTTACAAAAATTGACTCAAATGGATAAGATAGAAATCTTAGAAGAGTGTGTGGGGAAAATTCTTGATGATGTTGGACTGGGGAAAGATTTTATGACATAAACCTTCAGCAGCCATAGTAACAACAACAAAAATTAACAACTGAGACTTAATGAAGCTGAGAAGCTTCTGCACAGCTAAGGACTCAACAAGTGAATTTCGGATACTTGTATCTAAACAGAGCTTGACCTACCACATGCCTGTATGTCTGAGTGTCCCTTACAGAGTATATAATTTCTCTGATAAAGCAGGGAGTATTCTTCTTTTCCTTTTCTCTTAACATAACAGACACATTGAAAGTTTAAATAAAATATCCAAAGTCATGTAGCTTTTAAGTGGCTAACCTGGGATTGGAGTTTAGGACTGGGTGACTTTGAAGCCCCAGTATGATCCACCAGCATGATCCTAGTGTCCTTTCCTTTGAGTTTTTTGTTGGTTTATTTTGGGGGCTTTTGTATCCTGATAAAAGAGACATTTCTTGGATTTGTAGTCCAGCTAGCTGTAAAAATACAAACGAAGCTCTATATAGGCATGATACAGGAAAAAAAAAGAAAGGACCTTCTCGTAATTTGTTAAAAGAGAAAAAAATGTAAATACAACCAGGATCATGTTAATAAATAGAGTTATATATGAATAGCACTTTACATCTATTTTATCCAGCACTGTGATATACTCTGCCCTTCTCAGTAAATCATTTCAATAATTCTGGGAAGCTGGCATAGTAAACATTATGATTACACGGAGGCCCTATTTTAAAGGCTCAGAGAGGTGAAGCTTCTTACCCAGTGTTTCAGAGCTAGGAAGTGACTTGACCCAAATCTTCTAATTCCTAACTACAGTTGTTCAATTAACAGGAAAAATGGCATTTCCAATTCATTGACCATTTCAAGGTTATTCTACGTATGATCATTTAATCTCTGCTAAGGTAATTTAAGTACAAAATAGTTATTTTCTCCTTTCATGGAAAGACTCTGTTTAGAGCCTCTATCACTTGCTCTTTGAAACCTTTTTACTCCATATAACCATCGACGTGAATGTTAAGCACCGTCACACCAAGGGGATGAATATGTTGATTTCTATGTACTGGATTAGTGTCTATTAAATAAAACCACTATCATGCTCTTGAACTCTTGTTGCTCAAATTCATACTCTTTCATTTTATTCTTTTAAAAGTCCTGTTGGAATTCTTACCACGTGGGGCCCTTGTTTTAAAATTCAAACTCTGCTTTGTGTCCCATCTCACCCCTCACCCAGTGTGGATTCAAAGTTCAGCCAGGATGAGATTCTGGCCCGTGGAGGTCTCAGGTGAGTGACAGAAATATTCTGGGATCTGTATTTTCTGATATGCAAGGTCAGGACAACTGCAGAGGGAGAGGGAAACAAGGCAGGCCCTTGGCAGCTGCTGAAGGACGATGGCTTCTATGTAAACATTGCTGACAGTGGGGCTGGCAGTGGTGGGCAGGCAGAGGAAAGAGAAGAAAAGCAGCCAAGCGCATGCCTGTCGCCTGTGCCTGCACAAGAAGCCGGCAGCTCGTGGTGCTGCCCACCTGGGTTTCCACGTAACCAAACTTGGTTTGTGGGATCAAGGTTAAAGCAAAGAGGGGGAGGTACTCTGGTGCAAATGAATAATAAGATATTAAAGCACACAATTTTACTTTAAGAATATCTATGACAAAGAAAACATTTTAAAATGTGCCTTCTCAATAACCCCTAAATTAACGTTAGAAAGAATAGTAATGTATAAAGAGTCTGAATCTTAGCATTAATAAAATTAAATGGGAATTTGATTATGCTGTGTTACAGCTACACCACACATAATGTTCTCAAGCATAACTTTTGCAAATCTGTTAATTCTACTGGTGATTAGATATGTGCATTTCAACACATCTTGCTGCCCTTTGAAATCTAGTACAATCAAGATGTTAGATTGTAAGTTATTTTCTGGTTATTAAGATGCATTTCAATCCTCATCTTTAATCAACTGAAGATTCACAAGATGGCTTTGATATGCACACTGGAGAGTGTGTGTGTGTGTGTGTGTGTGTGTGTGTGTGTGATGCACACTCCAAATTGATGTACTGTTAGTCTCATTTCCTGCGTCTCAGGATGTAACCTCTTGTCTATGTTATTAGTAAGGAATTTGTGTTGAGCTTCATTCATTGCAAAATTGGGGGGTGGGGGAGTGTCGGAAGGCTCTAATTCCTAGGGGGGAGCCCCGCGGCCTGGCCCCTCCTGTCAGAGTCTATAAGAGAAGGTGGGGTTCAGCCAGGCGGAGGGAATGCAGCCAGTTGGTAGATAACGCCTGGCTGCCCTCTGACCCTCGGGTTAAACTGCTGTCCTGGCTGTTCAATCTGGGAAGCGGAGTTCCAGGGAGGGAGACCTGCCAGTTATCTGTCAGCATGCCAAGGCATGGACTTCATCACAGGGAGGGTATGGAGCAAATCTTCCTAATGACCTTCTCCTCCAGCCCCCACCCCAACCCCGGTCTGCAGCTCTGAGGCTACTCCGCTATACACAATGTAGGGACTTTCCAAAGCACTGGCCAGCTGATGACTTCTCTAAACCTTCCAGGGAAAGTAAAAAAAGGAGCGTTGCATTTTGGGTCCTTGTGTGGTGATCTGAGCTGAGAGGATGGTGAGGCATATCTTCCCACAGCCAGCACAAAAACTCCTCATTCCTATGATTTAAATAAGTTGTACAGCGGGTCTTTGCCGGGGATCTTAGTCAGGGACCTGGGGAGGGATCGGAAGGAAAGACATTTATTTTAAAGAGTCAGATGCCATTAGAATATATGTAAAGATAAAGCAATTGGTTGAGAGTAAAGAGGCCAGGCACAGAGAACATGGGCCAGAGAGACAGAGAGACACACACAGAAAGGGTACCAAGCAGCAAAGAGACGGAGAGAAAGACAGGCAGTTGAGACAGACAGATGGACTCAAAGACAGGCTTGCAGAGGAAGACACAGGTAGAGGTGATGGAGATAGACAGACAAAGGGACACGGAGGCACAGATAGACACAGAGAGCTGAGAGAGACACGGAGAGAGCAAGACAGGGACAATGAGAAACACCCAGGGAAGGGGAAACAGACAGGCAGGGAAACAGACAGCTGCACGTGGACAGAGGGCAGGGGGCAGCAGAGGCAGACACGCCCCACGCCCCAGACAGCCAGGCTGCAGCACGTGTTCTGGGAAAGACTGTTTGGGCTACAAGATGGAGGACACGCGTGACCACTTAGAACGAAGGGCTCAGCCACAGGGTAGACTGTAGAAGGGGACAGAGCACCCCCTCATACTCTCACAAATCATGGGGCTGTCCCCTGAGAAGGGGGATTAGAGCAGAGTCTTGGGAAAGGGACAAGAGGTGGCTGGCCAGGCCAGGCTTCCAGAGGTGGCGGCAGCTGGAATTGCTTCTTGATTGAGCTGCGGAGGCAAACACAGGTTGAGGCCTTTCCTCGGCTGTGGGCTCTTTGCCTCCCCCTCTGAGGCCCACCTTTCTCTCTCCCCTCTTTTCTTCCTCTCCTGCATCTCTGTGCTCCTTTCTTTTCTTTATTTTTCCTCCTGTGAAGACTCCCTTTTTTTGATGGAATTTTCATCCACTCAAGTTACTATGTTCTCGGCCTTTTTAGGGACGTGGGAAACAAATCATGAAATGAAACCGGTCAGGGCTCTTGTTAATTCAGAGTTTTTGTGTCTGAGTCCCCCACCCATCACACACAATGGGCTTCAGGGTCACGGGTCGTAGACTGTGGGACCAGAGGCTGGCAGCTAGGAGGAAGGAGGCCAGCGGGATCTGTGGAGGGGACTTGCGTGGTGGCCGCAGCACTGGACATCTGGAGAGGGAGAGAAGCACCTCCCATTCCCAGGCCAGATGGCTGGTGTGTTTCATTCATTCCTGTACCAAGCAGGAGTTCAGCATCTATATTGTCCTCAGGAACTGTGTCAGATGCTTCAAACAACTGAGTGTTGGCGAGCCCAACGTGACCGGGACTTCGCCATGGATTCTTCCACCTTTCCCCTTGCCTAATGTGCAGATGCTGAAGCAGAATACTGGTAAACTGAGTCAAAATCCAATGCTGTTTGCCTGTGACTCATTGAGGAGAGAAGCTCAGCTCCTCACCCGAGGCCATCCTGCTGCTGAATGCTTTGGCTAAATGTCTACATGTTTCAGAAGAAAACTCTGTGACTTTCCATAATGTTTGTACAAAAGTCACAGTATTCTTAGTGAAATGCAGCCAAGCTGTAAGCAAATGAATTCCAGGAGACACGTCTAGTCCCTAGTAGAGGTGGAGATTAGAGTCAGTAGGCTGCCCATTTTCCAGAGCCCCTGAAATGCTCCAACGATGACTCATTAGAGGATGCCAAGCCGTGTGAGCAGAGCCAGCCTTCCTCTTCCTGGAGACATTGTCTTTTTCACAATCATGTCAGGTTCGCTTAAGCTCAGTTTAAGCTTGGAGTTAAGTGTTGCGGCGTGGCCTTGACACAGTTCACATTCTGGCCTCCTTTGAAAATGTGGGAAATCGCAGTTCAGTAGGTGGTGCTGTTGGCCTTTGAGTCAACCTCCGACTGCACCCTCCCCGAGGACGAGGCAGTCCCAGGGTGGGAGAAATCACTGGGAAAGAAGACTCTAAATGTCACTGCAACATAAAAGAACGTGCTTTGTCCTCAATAAGGTTTTTAGGTACAAACTCTGCCAAAATGAGAGCATTTTCAATCCTTCTAGAACTGCTTACCTGACAGGTATTTATGCATTCACTTATTCAGACCTCAAGGATAAATGGAGTTGTTCTTCTGTGCCAGAAACATGGAATTCTTTCTGAGATTTGGTTAAGAGGAACAAAGAAAATGCATAAAATCTGAGCCTTGCTACATAAAACCTTCAAATCAGTACTGACAAAGGATGTTAATGGAGCAGCTACCATCTATTGGGTACTATGCATTTACATATACATGTATTATTTCTATAATCTTTTAAGACTTTCTGTTTTCCAGCTTTGAAATATTAAATGACTTTCCCAAGGTTGCACAACTATTAAGAGGCTAAATGGAATCTGAGGCCAAATCTATGACCTTAAACTCTGTTTCCTTTCCACTGCAACAAGATTATAGCACCAGGGCAACTGTGGACATGAAAGGTTCCAGTGCACGTAATTCAAGGACTCACTCTCTCTTTCCCTGAGAAGCAGAGAAGGTAGCAGAGAGAGCAGTGTAACATTTAAAACTGTGCGCCCTTGCATAAATTACTTAATTTCACTGTATCTGAGTTTCTTCATCTGTAAAATGGGGATAACAACACTAGAAGGCTTACCGACTTATTGTGGAGAGTAAAGGAGATAATATACACAACGTGTTTAGAGTGCTAATTAACACGTGTGTAACAATCAGATATGTTTATTGTTATACTGACCTAATTACAGGCAGTGGCTATGTGAAAAAGCTCCTTTATGTGGTTTAACCATATACAGGTTTAGTGGGGAAAGAGATTAATTCCAAATGGATGAAATTTGGAAGTTATGTTTGGATTATGTCTGAACAAAATTGAAGGATTTTGACACTTGGAGGTAATAATACACGAATGTGTAGCAACGGTAACCTCATGTTCTTGTTTTTACTTTATGAATGTTGGGTCCTCTGCTAAGTCCCTTACATTCATTTTCTCATTTAATCTTGCAAAAATTTCATAAGATGGGGAATCTTACAATGACTTTCAATGGGGTTGTTTTTTTTGTTTTTTTTTTTCTCTGCCTAAGACTGGCTTGCTAAGAAGTGGTAGGACAGAGTCAATTCCAGATCTGTCTTATCCCCAAATTCATCTTATCAGCTCTTGGGTGGCTCCACCGGGTGGAGGACACAGGCAGGGACTGGAGTGAAGGTGGCTCCCAGTGTCCAGACATCCTTGGACTGTTGGAAGCATCATGGAAAAGTCTTTCTTAGCACATGGGATGTGCCTCTTGGAAAATGTAAGAGGTGGGCCAGAATCTAAACTTAAGGGGCCTTCAAGGCTGGGCTATAAAATTTGCATATTAGTAGATGCTGAATAGGGAACAATTGCAATTCAGGGATTGGGAGTAGTAAGTGTGTTTTGCAGACACATTTCTATGAAATTGAGAAAGAGTTTGATTGACCTGATGTTTAGTCAAAGTTGCATCTTACAAATGGACAACTTAGCATTACATCTCCCTATGATTTTGTAATGTTGAAATTAGAGGGTCATTTGCATCTATTCTAGATGAGGCAGTCTGGAATTTTGGAGACATTAAAAGAAAAGGTGCTGGAGAAATAATAAATTTTAAAATGCCAGTTGGTTGCGTTCCTTGCTTTGGGCTCTTCACGACCACCTTTTTCACTAATACAAATGCATATACCACCTAGAGAAGCATTTTGAAAATGTGGCCAGGCATTCTCTAGTGAGAGCAGGAGCCCAAAGAAAACGGTGCTCTGAACATGAAACGGAAGTCCAAATGGAGACCTCATTCTGATCCAGAAAGATCCATCTGCAATGCTTTTTCTCGAATATTTAAATGCCTGCACATTTCTCTTAGGCCTCATTCCCTAAAATACAATGGGTCACGAGGGGTTCCTGCCCCTCTTTGTCATTGTAAAGTAATTTTACCATGCGCCAGGAACATGGCTAGTGAATGTCAGGAGAGAATGACCTAGTTAGTATCTTTGTCTTTTCAGCAAATTGTGCTGGAAAAGAGAACTCTTAGTTATAGGCTTTGTGGTTTATTTATTGTCTTAATGAGCCTTTGCTGTGTAACCACAGCCCCATTATGACCCGGCCACACCATGAGAAAAGGAAGTTCCCGTAAGCCTTCCCCTGGCTCATCTTTTCATGTTGCTGGAAGTCGGCTCCTCTTGGCCGGGCGCTGCATGGGCTTCCGGACTTGGCTGGGGCTTTGTTCTTATCAGCGATGCCCTCCTGTCTCCATCCCTCCTCTCCCCCTTCCTTCTTCCTCCAGGCTATGAGGCCTCAAGTATCAAGCAGAGAAGGCGAAAGCAAGTGTAATGAATCACATTTCTGGGGCCTGAACCATTGTGGAAAGAAAAGCCGGCCAGGAAAAGGCGGCAAGCCGCTGGGATGACAGGGTCCCCTTTCTCCGCCTGCCTTTGTCAGTCTTAAATAGAAACGGATGCATTTCACATGGCTTTCCCAGGAGACCACAGTTATTAAGAAAGTGCCAATAGTATATTTAAGAGAAATAACGCAGAGTGAGGAAGTGTGTGTGAGAATTGGTATGAAATGTGCAGTGGGATTTCACACACTTTGGGGGAAAATGTGTTCTTTGAATTCAGAGGATATCCCAAAGGTGGAGAATGAGGATTCCAGAAGCTCAGGTTTTCCACCACCTTTGCTACGTCACCAGGTGCCTTTTAAGGACCCTCGTTCCATGTTACCTACCCCAGGTCATCCATGTGAGCCAACCCCCATGTGGCATAAGCTTAGCCCCTCTACTTTGCTTGAGCAGTTTAGCGCAGTGGTGAAAAACACAGGTTTCAGAGTTACATGAACTTTGAATCTCAATCTGACTACAAGGTTTTTAGCTCCTTTGAGTCTCAGTTTCCTCAGTTGCACAACAGGGAGAGTCATACCTGTGACACGCGACTTGTGTGGTGATTAAAGAAACCAACATAAGTAAAGTGCTAGGTAGACAGTAGGTGCTTAATTAATAGTAACTGTTTTTTCCCTCTCATTTCTTCCTCTTCCTTTTTTTTCCCACCTCCTCCTCCCCTTATTGTTAATTTAATTTTAAATTTTTGAGTGTTATTTGTACCTGCTAGTCATATGTACTTACGGAGTACTTGTGAGTTTTAATACAGACAGATAACATGTGTCCGTCACACAAAACATTTACCATTTCTTTGTGTTAAGAACATTCAAATTACACTGTATATTTTAAAATATAGAACTGGTTACTGTCAACTGTAGTCACCCTATTGTGCTGTGAGTACCAGATAGTATTCTTTTTCTCTAACTGTATTTTTGTAACTATTAACTCGCCTCACAGTCTTCCCCTTTTCCCCACCACCCTTGCCAGTCTCGGGTGACCCTCATTCTGCTCTCTAGAGCCATGAATTCAATTTTTTAAACATTTTTAGTTTCCACATAGGAGTGCCTTTTCCTCATGTTCTTCTTCGTCCTCCCCCTCGTCCCCCTTTCTCTTCTTCCTTCTCCCCTTGCTCCCCCTTTCTGCCATTTTGGTCTCACTGGGAACCATGGAGCCTTAGGCTGTGTTTCTGAGTCCTGTCCCATGAGGAGGGCTCAGTCAAATGCCATCTTCCTGGCATGGTCATCTGCACAGAGCATTGCCTTTCTCTTTAAAGCTTGTGGAATAGACACGAAGGTTCATGTATGTCACTAAGGGGAAGGGAAGATAGAAATTCAGTGCTGGTCTGATTCTTTGACAGTTTCTTAATCCCTAGAGCTCCAACTAAGCCTGGTCTGCTTCCCCAGATACAGGCAGCAGGTGAGAGCTCAGAGGACGGACATAGCCCCTCTTTGGAATACAGAAGTGAGACTCGGGCCTCTGATCATAACCGTACTTGGTATGTGGATGCGTTCTAAAAACTAGGATTTCTCGGAAAAGAATGTTGTCATAGGAAGGGGAGCTTTAAATCAATTTGAGCCAGAAGCATAAAACATTGAGGATCTTTGTTCATATTCTTTATTAAAAAAAAAAAATATTGCACACCACTTTGTACACCACTCATGTATTGGGCACTGGTAGGAAATAAGATAGCCATGGCTTCTGCTTCTGTGAGGCTTCCTAACAGGCCAGAATTTTCCTGAAGTCTAGGCTGGCCAGTAGTGAGGAGGCATCAGGGTGTTAGTCTCCTGGGCTGCCGACAGAACATACCAGACTCGAGGGCTCACACAATAGACCCTCCTTCTTGCACATTTCTGGAGGCCAGAAGTCCAGATGCAGGTATTGGCTGGGTTGGTCCCTTTTGAGGGCTCTGAGAGGCCTGTTCTGTGCCTTTCTCCCCCTCGTGGGGGTTTGCCAGCTATCTTTGGCTTGTAGACGTGTTACTACAAGCTCTGTCTTAATCTCCGCATGGATTTTCCCTGTGGGTCTTCACCTTGTCTTCTCTTTGTGCTTGTCTGTGTCTATGTCCCAATGGGCCCTACCTCCTCTTAACTTGGGTCTATTTACAAAGACACTATTTCCAAATAAGCTCAGACTTTGAGGTTCTGGTGGTTAGGAGTCAAATATATCTTGAGGGGGGACAAACTTTAACTCAAAATAGTATTTGGGTCCAGTCATTAAAGAGATTGATGACTTATTATTTATGAGAACAACTGCTTTTGGAAACTAGCCACCGTGTCGTGAGGAAATCCAATGGCTACGTGGGGAAGCCCATTTGTTTATTTCTTTTTTTTTTTTTTTTAATTAAATCATAGCTGTGTCCATTAATGTGATCATGGGCCACCATACACCAGTTTCATAGACCGTTTGACACATTTTCATCACATTGGTTAACATAGCCTTCCTGGCGTTTTCTTAGTTATTGTGCTAAGACATTTACACTCCACATTTACTAAGTTTCACATGTACCCTTGTAAGATGCACCGCAGGTGTAATCCCACCAATCACCCTCCCTCTGCCCACCTCCCCCCTCCCTCCCCTCCCTCTCCCCCTTCCCCCTATTCTTAGGTTGTAACTGGGTTATAGCTTTCATGTGAAAGCCATAAATTAGTTTCATAGTAGGGCTCAGTACATTGGGTACTTTTTCTTCCATTCTTGGGATACTTTACTAAGAAGAATATGTTCCAGCTCCATCCATGTAAACATGAAAGAGGTAAAGTCTCCATCTTTCTTTAAATCTGCATAATATTCCATGGTGTACATATACCACAATTTATTAATCCATTCGTGGATTGAGCACTTGGGCTTTTTCCATGACTTAGCAATTATAAATTGGGCTGCAATAAACATTCTTGTACAAATATCTTTGTTATGATGT